>WTSP01013998.1:0-11798 GCA_025331215.1 Actenoides lindsayi
TTCCCCCCGTCCCCCTCCCCCCCCCCCTCTCACCTCCCCCCCTCTCCTTCCCCCCCCCCCCCCCCGGAACCCCCCGCTCTCGGGTTTAGCCGGCTCCGGGCCCAGCTTACTCCAACACCACCCCCCCACACACACCCCCCTTTGCCCCTCAGCGCCTTCCCGCGGAAACGGAGAGGAGGAGAAGCAGGGAGGCGGCTGAGGCAGCTGCATCCCGGCACCGCCGGAGCACCCTCCCCGGGAGCCGCGCACCGGTCGGGGCCGAGGCAGCCGAGCCCGGGCCGGGTGTCAGGCAGTGGCGGAGCGGCAGCCGCTGGGCCGCGCTGCCTGAGGAGGTGGGGGCCGGTGGCCGCTGCTGAGGTGACACCCGCCCTGAGCGGGAGACCCCGGACCCTGGAAGTTAATAAGTAAATAAAAAGAGTAGAACCCAGCCTTGGGGAGGTGTCAGCACGGGGACGACGCGTGCTCAGGGTGCAAGGGGTCAGGGAAGAGACCAGAGTGGCTGCCCTTTCAGACCAAGTGGTTAGGCCGGGTCCCATTGGGGACCCCCTCGCCTCAGCCACGGGTGGAAAGAAAAAGGGGTTTTTAGGTTAAAGTTTAACATTGGTTCTCCCAATGTGACCATCTGTTGCCTTCCTTGAGGCGGACCTGAGGAGACACATCCCTGGCTGGTGGCAGTGCATACATTTGGCCTTACAAGAAGGAAGAAATTAACGTGCCAGGCTTAAACATTTTACTGCTTGGCCCAGACTTTTAAATTAGCATTTATTAAACAAGAAGACAGACGAGTTTTCCAAAATGCATGTAAAAGCATACATAACTTTCTAAGTACTGATTGGAGGATAAGTACAGTCCACGATCAATAATTTTGTGATTTTATTGATAGTGTAGCATCCCCAAGGTAGGATTCAGATGGAGTTTATTACAGCTTCTGAAAATGTCAAGTTACTTACCAACGATATTCCTTCTAGGCCTAAGTGCACATCAGTAAAGACTCGTATTCTTTTTATAGATATTGTTTCATAAATCTCTTTAAATATATTTAAGTACTATAGGTTTGCATTTTAATAATACACTACTTTTGTGCTTTTAAACATCTAAGGTGCCGAACAAGAATTGTAAACTGTGAAGTAACTACTATGGGAAAGATTAAGTAAAGCATTGGAGGCGGATGATTTTGACAATAAAGAGGGTGTATGTGGTGAGTGTTTAATATTTATTGCATTTAATATTACAAAGTACTATTTATTGTTTTCAGATTTAATGTTAAAAGCAAAGCCTGGAGAGCAGGCTTTGCTGTATTATGTACTTACAGGTACACCTGCAACAAAGGGTCTCTGTAATCATTACTTGATGTGTATAACAGCATTTTAGTAATGGCATGCCATTTTATTTAAAGTTCTTATGTCAGCTGTGCCTACCTTGCAAATAATTTTTTTTTTTTTTTTTGCAATTAAATGATTTTGCAAAGAACCATGTACATTTCAGCTCTTCGCAGTGCTATACAAAGCATTTACATTGTGGTCCTGGAATATACATCCCATTATCTTTGAAATTATCTGAGTTTACATCTTTTGTTCATTATAAAAGCATATGGATTGAGGGAATATTCTGAACGAAGAACAAATACAGTACTGTTGAATAATCTTATGGGGTAGATTAATCTATAGCCTCGATTTCTCTCAGGGTGGGTTGCTGTGGCAACCGCCCCAGCTCACTTTAAAATAATTTTGTAAAGCTCACTTCAAGCGCTGCACCCAGCGTGGGCCAAGTTTAAAAGCAGCCAGACATAGGAAGAAGTGTTATACTGCGTTGCTCTTACAAATAGGGAGGTGGTGGAAGAGAGAGAGGCGTGGAGTGGAGTGGGGTTGAGCAGCACTTTAAAGAGAAAATAGAAACCGAGCCACCCCAGGGCTAAGATGCAAAGGAGGTGGATCATTTCATAGTAACCTTATGGCTTTCCAGTTTAGACGCCATTAAAAGATGTAAGCTGGCAATCTTATTGCTCCTAAGGGAAAGATACGTTCTGCATCGACAAAAGAACAAAAACGGGACTTTGATAATCATCTTCAAAGGAAACGTTACCTGGAGATAATCACACTTGTAAGGGAAAGAGATACTTGGGTACACACTTCACTCTTTGATAAAAACTTTGGGGATCTGATTTTGCAATTATTGCAATTCTACTGATGTCTCATTGTTTAAAACGTTGCATGCCTCAGGTGGGGGGATTAAGAAAAAAAACAATCTTGTCGCCAGATCTACACACGACCTGTGGACAGCGAAAAAAAAAAAGAGTAGGTTTGAGGCTCATGCCAGAAATTTGAAAAGGGAGCATCGGTACAAGTACAGAAACCAGAACAAAGGTTTTTCACTGTTTGAAATTATTCCAGATTTCAAAATTAAATGCAGCCAAAGAGAGAAAGAAATCCTAAACGCTTCAAAAGGTACTGCATAAACTCATGCCTTATCTAACCCTGAGATGAGTGAGAAAGCCTGATCCCTTCCCTTCTATCTGTTTGTCCATCTAGCATCTGAACCCTGTCTTAAAAATTGAGGTGTCCTTTATACGGATTTGATGAATTGTACTCGTGACAAAACTTGGCATGGCTTTAAGGTACTCCAGCATGTGAAGGTCACCACTATTTAAAGCTCAGGCCACAAGAGCCCACGCGGAGGTGTAGTAGATGTGCTAAGCTGCTGCATGCTTTTATTTTCTGAAATACTTGCCTACTCTAATAATTGCTTTCAAGACACGACGGTGCTCGTGTTCTGTCTTGCCAGCTGAAGGGCTGTGTTACCAACTAGCCAGAAACCTGAAAACTTACATCTCCTGCACAAAATAGAGCATATTTCAATCAGAGCACAAATGTGTGAAGTCTTAACACAGTTGTTTTTTTTTTTTATTTTTGCCACTAAGGAAATACGATTATTACTGGATAGTTGGGTGCCGTGCTGGGAGACCAAAATAGCCTCCTGCAGAAGAGGCGTAGCAAGGGTACCGCCCGTGTAACTGCTCCGTATTTCTTCCCTGCTGTGCTGCATGCCAAACCTGAGGCTGAGAAAGTATTCCTTCCCCAGCATTACTTGGGCTCTGCTGCTGACACTGCCGAGCATATGTGCCTCTCACCACCGTGCACAACATGCTCGGCTCGTGTCTGGCTGCCTGGTGGCTCCAGGCACATCGGTATTACTGGTGGTGTTGCTGTTGTTTGTTGTGGGTTGTGTTTGTGGCCGCGTTAACTGCCTGTCCCTTGAGAGTTGTCCACTCCGTATCTCCCACCAAGACAGAGTAGGGCGTGATGAGACCCAGAAGTCCCTAAAGAGTGTTCTCTGGGGATCTGTGCTGAGAGCAATCTCAGGATGCTTTTCAGAGCTGCCCTAGCTGCTTTTTGCTCTGACCGTGCTTTGAGCATCCACGTTTTTAAGAAGTACAGTTGAACTGAAAAGGCATTTATTCACTGTCAAATACAGAACTTCAGAAGTAGGTCAGTGGCCCATCACTGGGCCACTGATGAGATGTTTACAGGGGAAAAGACTGCGAGCCCAAGGACTTGTGTTAAATTAAACCAAATACATATTTATCACTGTTGTTTGAATTCGGTCGTTTGGTTTTATCACGTGTGCTGTTCCTATTTGCAGGGTATTAATCTATCATAAAAATAATGGTCTGTGCCTTTATAAACTCCCCTGCTGCTCCTGGAGGATCACGAAAGTTGGCTATCTGAATAGAAATTAAAATAAGTATCTGCAGATTAATACACGTTCTTAATTTGGATTCAGGCGCCTGTACAGTACAGTTCTTTCAGTCTGGTTTTAAAAGCAAATGAACCTATTTAAAAAAAAAAGAACAGAAAAAAAAAAAAAACCCACCCTCCTGTCCTTCCACACAGTGGAGTGCTGGTAACGCTGCATTTCTGCGGGTAAGTCTGACAAGAGACCCGTCTCCGTGACTGGGACCCGTGCGGGGAAGCAGGCAGGATTTTCATCCGGCCAGCATTCACTCCAGTTCGGGGGAGGCGGTGCTGCCCCAAACTTTTGCCATCGGGATGGTTCCCGACGTGGAACACCCACCCCACATCCCCCCCACACACACACACCCCCCACCCCCCACCCACCCCCCCGCAGCGGGACACGAAGCCTGACGAGTCTGGGACGTTGGGGTCCTTAGCAGACGGAGGGGTCCGGAGAAGGAGCCCCCCCCCGGGCCAGATGCCGGGAGCGGCGCAGGGAGGATCAGGGGTCGGTGGAGGGGTGTTGGATGCCGAGGGACCGCAGCCCCGCTCCGGGGTCAGCGCCGCTGCGATAGCGGCGATGGCTGCGGGTCTCCCCCTCCTCCATACACACACACACACACACACACACACACCCGCAGCTCTCCGCCTTTCCTCCCGAAATCTCCCCGGGGGGTGCGGGAGCGGTGCGGGGCGCGGGTGGGCGAGAGCATCTCTCGGGGTCGCGACACGCGGGGACGTTTCGGAACGCGCAAACACACACACACACACACACACACACGCCCCCCTCGCCCCGCAGGTCCCCGCAGGGAGAGAGCTCCGGGCTGGTCCTTGTCACCGGTGCCGAGAAGCGGGCGGCCCGGCCCCGGGATCCCCGGACAAGCCTCGGCGGTGTCCCGGGCGGTGCGTTCCCCGCAGCCAGCCCTCGCAGCGATCCTTGCCGTCCTGCCGCTCCGGTACCTCGCCGGAGGAGGGGGAGATACCCACCGGCTACGGCGTGTTGTCTTCGCTCGGTATAATAAAGGATTGTCATTAGGTTTGCGTGTGGCATATGCCATTACCCTCACCGTAAAACTAAAATTAGCAGAATGTCAGGAATGGAAAGATCGAATCACCCAAGATGCAATTATCATTTAAAAAGTGCTTGATTGAGGTGCTGATGTTCAGTGATTTATTCTGCATACCATATACATAATTAAAGTAGTGTAGTGGAGTAATTTATCAATCTAGTTTAGACTAGAGGGGCAAGGAAGGGAGCTGCTGCCGCTGCTGCTGCTCTATGTTTGTTTTATTAAAACGCTTTCAGGATCTGATCCCGCCCCCTTTTTGCAAGAGTGAAACTGATTATTTCTCCAGCTCGGGAGGAGAGAGTCATTCGTTTGGGATTGTGGGAGAGAGAGAGGGAAATAGAGACACGGAGAAGGAGAAGAGAAAAAAAAAAAAAAAAAAAGGGAGGAAGAGGGAGCGAAGCAGAGAAGGACACCTCATCAGGCGTGTAGTTCGAATCCCTTCCTCGCCTCCCCCTTCCCCTCCGCGATGTTACAAAGGCTGTGAGCTGCTCGCCTTTTCCCATTCGCCTGCTGTCACTTCCTTCCTGGACGCTCTCAGGACGAGCCCGGTTACTTTTAATCCGAGCAGCGGCTCAGCCACTTTCTCCTCCTCCACGCTGCACACACGCAGACACACACACCAGACATCTTCTGCCTGCTTATTGGATTGACTTTGAAGGTTGTGTGTGTGATTCACGGAGGCTGCATGCTGAACCAGGTGGTGAATACTTAAGGCTGGAAGAAGTAAAGGGATTTTTTTCTTTTTCCTATGAAAGGAAAATATCTCAAGGACTAGGCTGATCGTCCAAACTGCTAGATGTTTTTCATGTAAGTACACGGGAGATTCGGCATCGGAGTAAAATAAGAGTGGGCACGGTACAAAAGCCCTATATACGCTTGGTATTGCCTTTTAAGAATGTTATCAGTCATTATATGCGGGCTGGGATTGAGGTTGCTTGCAGACTTTTTTAAGGGTATGACTGTGCAATTGCCTGCGAGTAACTTTTTAGACAGGTAACATAGTTAAATCACTGTCTGGTAAATTATTGCTGACTTGTCTCTATCAGTGTCGTAAGCGTTTGAACTTCGATGGGAGTTAGTTCGCATCGTTTGTGTGCCTGGTATCGCGAAGTGTTTGAAGCTTATTTGATTTGAGTAGCTCACCAAATGCTATGACCTTGTAGTGCCTGCACCCTGATTTATCAGACTAAGGAAACAATCCTGGCTGAGTGAAATGCTCTTAAAACTTCTTTGTATCGCAGGCTCTTCAGTTCTGGAGTTTAGGCAGGCAGTGCATGCTTGCAAGTGCTTAACTTTGTGCATCCTTCATTTAAATACTTACGACTGAAATGGAAGGAGCCCTTGCATTGATGTGGGGATTTAAGTCGTGGCCTGCAAACCTCTTTTGGAGCAGTGTGCTTTGGTCTTTACATGGTACTTTCGAGTTATCTGTACGGGTGGGTTGTTTTTTTTTTAAACACAAGGGAATAGAGCTAATCAGCCTCACCAAACTGCCTGGTTTAGTTGCAGTACAGTTACTTACAGGCTAAGATAAAGTTTAATGTAAAGGAGAGACTTAAAAGATGGTGCGTTATGTAACTGTAATACTTAGCATTTCCCATAAAACTTGGTGTGACCTTCTGTCAGCCTGGAAAACAAAACAAGTATAAAGACAAGATAACTTTTCTCAAAACAGGCAAAACAAAACAGGAATAGTTTATTAAAAAAAAAAAAAAAAAAAAAAAAAAAGCAGCACAGTGAAAAACAAAACTTTATCACTTGTGAGAATTCCAGCATTATCTTTGCAGAAGAATTCTGTTTTCTTTATTGTGTATAATAATAATTACCAAACACCTGTATCCCGAAATTAAATACCATGAGACACAATTTAGGACTAAAGATTTAAGAGAATTAAGCAGAGAAAGGTAATTTGCCAGTGTTTCACTGGTGACCAGAAAAGAACTGTCTTGACACAAAATGCATTTTACTAGCACATACCTGACAATCACCTTTATGGCAAATGTTCTTTACTTTCAAAGAACTACAAGATGGATGATAAACCAATTATATTAGATGCATATGTGACTAGGTTTCTTTTATTGGCACTTTCCTGGGTATTGTGGTTGAAGAGTAAAGATGTTTTTATGGAGTATAACAACTCTAATCCCCAGAGGCTTGGCAGGGCATGGAAATAAAACCACCTGTGAACCAGTTCTAACCTCTGTATTACATACGTACTGATTTCCAGCTCAAATGCTCAGGCAGATGGACACTTTTGGGATTTGTTATTTTGTGAACTGTTTTTGTTGCATGATTTTAGGTACCTGACATGAAGGAAAAAAACCCGCAAGACTTTCTTACTTTATCAGTTTTATTAAAATACCTGTTACATTATTCTTTCTGTTTTAATGAACACGTAATTCATATTGAGTCTTAATACTGAAGCCTCTGCTCACACTTAAGTCTGTTTGGAAGTAATGGAAAAATTCTTAGAAGTACTTAGGAGAATGGCCCTTAATTGAGGGTGTCTGTGTTCCTTGCAGTACACACTCCTTTATTTTAAAAACTTGCTTTTTATACATATTTTTACTGATATGCCCTACATACTAGTATGAGAAGATAGTTCTGGGACCTGAACATGAAAAGCTGCTTTCATGCAAACAGTACTTGCACAACTATTCCCACTGACAACAGTGAGACGACTTGTGTGAAAATGAACAAGTCACAGAAATAACGATGTACAGGATCAGGCCCCGAGGAGACCCAAACCTCTTGCCTGTCCTGTAGCTCTCTTAGGATGGAGATGTAAAGAATGTCACTTTCAGTGTCCTATAAAGGAATGCAGGAATCAGATATGTCTGTATCCTCTTAAGATTACTTGACCAAGAAGAAAGGAAACTTAGGTTTAAGAGCCTTATAGAAACTGGTCCTAAATGATTAATAGTGTGTGAGATTAAGTCTTTTAGAGTTACGTTCCTGTGATGCTAGTTTTGAAGCAGCATAAGAAAATTCATATAAATACTTTCTTACTGTGAATTTTCTTTCAGTACAGGATCAGAATTTTTTTCATATTTTTTTATAACTCGTTAATTTGTGTACCTGCAACATGTATATCCAAAGCCAGCAGGATGCCTCTATTAAATGGTTCTGGTTTTTTAAAACATCAGAATTATTATAGACAAAGAGAAATGAGGCTTGCTGAAGCTTTTCCCAAAAGTTTACCTCTGAAAGGTTTTCATATTTCACTGGTTAGTAGATAAATGTAACTGCATAGAAACTTGGGAACTGAGCAGGAGTTACAAATAGAATACTTTTACCAACTTTATTTCTTTTAATTTTACTTTTTATTCAGTAACAGGTTAATTTATTGTTCACCACAATAGTTAGTTCATCTTCAGAGACAGTTAAGGATATTTCTACATCTCCCTGAGCAAGAAGCCACTAACTGCTGTTAGGTTCTTGAAAGAATAAACATTTGGGTTTTGATATGTAGACTCCATTTTTACCTGTTGGACATCATTACTCTAAATTACATGATAATTTATCCAAAAAGTAAGTAAGGTGGTATTTTAGTGGTATTCTTTTGAAAACGCTGATTATGAAGAGGAACATAAATAAGATGCCGTCTAACTTCAAGGATTTTATAGTCACTTCTTTAGCATTTTGAATAATATCCAAAGCAGTTATATTTGTGATGTATTTTAAGATTTTTAAATTTTGCTGCATGATATCAGCAGAGAGATTTTGCTGCATCTTCATTTAGGCTCTAAGGTGGTGTAGATATAAAATGCAAAAAAAAAAAGAAAATTATGTATGTAATTCCAAGCAGCTAGAAAACTTCAAGCTTTAACTGTAGGGCTAGTACTCTGGTATTTGAAAAGGGTGAAAACGCTGGTTTGCATCTTATTTCAGATATAAAATGGTCTCAGACGAACTCTGGTCAGCACACACAACTGGTGGTGCAAGAGAAAAACTGAAAAATTTCAATTTTTTTTGTTTTCTGTTTTAAAAATAGAAATTACTTGGGTCCTCTGACCAGCTTGAACATAATTTTCTCAGAACTGATGGTCAGTGTTGCATGTGGACAGGTGATTAAAAGCTAGTGTCTTCAGTCCTTGACTTTAATCTCACTGTCTCATTGACTGCAGTGCAGTAGAGCTTGTCTATTCACTAGGATCTGTCATCTTTAGGAAATCAGACCAGCTTATAGAGGCGATTCACAAAACCAACAGTGACAACAAAGTCTTATGTGCCTTACAAAAGAAGGATTAAGCAGTTCACATGTCATTTTGATTGGGCAGAGATAAAAGCTGATTGCTGCAGCATGTCAAGGCACACTTCAATTTCAATTGATTATTTTATAAGACAACTATAACTCTGTTGCTTAGTCATTCTTAAATGCAATTTGAAGGAAGGAAAACTCAATTTTGACATTACTGGTTTCATATGACTTTACAGTAGAAGGTAGAGGCACTTGTAGCATTGTTATACAAATTTTTAAAAGGCTGTTTAATTCACTACTTCTGGGAATGTATTTAAAATGCCGTAGATGATTGTCGTGGGATTGTTTATAAAATATTTTTGTTTAGATGAGATCCTGTAATAGCAATTAAAAGTTTTTAAAAGTGCCTAGGACTTTATTAAATTCACTGCACTTACCCTATGCAGAGCTTATCTGCAGAGGAGAGTGCGTAAAACATGTCAGTGCTTTGTAATTTATCCAAAAGTATGATATTGAGGAACAAGCAAGTCATCTTAGTTTACCTCTATACTGATATTTTTTAAAATGCAATATGCTGTAAAACTATGTGTTGTGTACGTGAACGTAGCAGTCTGATCTGGAAACAGTTAGGAAATTAAATGTTGTCCCTATATTATTAAATATGTCATTTATCATTCAGAATAGAGCGTTTCAGTTATTTGCATAATTTAGTTATAACGTACAGCTTTTAACATTTGGAAGTACGAAACTTCCAAGCTGATAACTTCTATGCTAATTTCTTACCATTTTTCAAAAGAACTCTTTTTTTTACCCAACTGATGCCTCCTAGTGTTTCACGTAATAAAACACTAATGAGTCAACCATAAATGTAAACATTGTTTTCTTCCTTGTCTTCATCTTATGTGATATATGAAATTAATATTTATGTATTTAATTTTGTGTGTGTTATTAGAATCAGACAGGAAACTCCTGTAAATTCAGATGTTTCATCTTAATGGACACTGAAAGCACATTTTGATTTTCTTTCATTCTGGCTTTGCCTAGCTGCATTTTTAAAAGTTCATGTTATATGGAAAATACATTTTCCTTTTCTCCTTTTGTTTCCTATGTGCATTACACTAACTACTTTACAATGTATTATGAGGCTCAAATGGGAATTTTAAAAAATTTGGTAGGACAATGTTTTGAAAACTAAGCCCTTGGAAATAGGCAATAAATGCAGTTATAGAAATGTTTGAGATATCCTGAGGTACCTCACAGCCAAATAAGAGGAAAAAGGCTAGTCTGAGACATGTTTGCTCATTACAGTCCTTAAAGAAGTTATCACATTTTTTAATTGTTCCTGGTTATTTTACTGCTGCATAAGCAAGAAAAGTACATTAGGAGAGTCTTCAAATGTGCAAGATGTGCACCTTACACTTTTGACTGCAGATGTGGATGATCAGTGCTTTTGAAAAGATTGTCATGTGCGTAAAATACTGAAACGGAGCTTGAAATGGTAAAGACTGAAATATAGTGTCCTTTTCCTACAAGTTCAGTCTGACCATATAACTCATGAATGCCTGAAAAAAAAAAAATTCAGTTGTATTAGATTTATATAATACAGTGGTAGATTTTTTTTTTTTTTTTTTTTTTTAATTATTTTTTTGATGGCAGGGTGTAATTTTCAAAAAGTTACCTAGCATTGATGTGACAAAGTAAAACTTATGGGCCTCAGATGTATATTTGAACTGTCAGGTACGGTCATATAATGATAAAGCAGCAGCCAAGGCTGAATGCACTTTTGCACATTTTAATGTCACACAGTTTTATGTAAAGTATGAGATCAATTTAATGATGACATTGGAAATATAGCCTGTTATTCTAAGGCTTTCAGGAAAATCAGTTCAATTCCTAGGTACTTGTTCTACTAAGGAAGTTTTGAAGAGAAATAAAATGATTTTGCAATTAAAAAAAAATCATTAGTTTACCAGTTAATAGTAGTAAAGATGTGTGTCTTCTTCTCAATGCATGTATGGTAAATTTATGTTATATATAAAATAATTATTTCCCACAGAGTACAACGAGTTAAATCTATACATGCAGATCTCAGCCATGGGAATTAATGTGTGATTTTGGAATATATCAAAAATGCAGTTTTTAGGATTGTGTTCTGCCTGTTAGTATCGCGTTTTTCTCCCATTACTTTTAAACTCAAAAGAGATCTTTCCGACATCTGCCATTTATTTAAGTCACTGCCATCGGATAGTTCCCTCTCCTTTAAACCACCTTGCATCTTGAAAGTATTTCAAAGTATGCAAATGACACTTGTTATTCAGCCAGGAAAGGTAACATGCAAAAATGATGGAATTTTCTCAGTACAGTTACATTGCTTCTTCCCTTGCAAAGAGAAAGTAAATTTGCAAAAGAAATAGAAGGAAGCTTAGAGGAAAAGAATCCTTAGGGCAGTTCAAGCGTAGGACTGTTAACTCTGAAATACAGCTAAAGAGAAATCCACTAAGTTGGGGTTTTTTCCCTTTTTTTTTTTCTTTCCCCTTTTTTTTTTTTTTTTCCTTTTTACCAAATAAATACATTTAGATTGCAGAAATATGTCCTACGAAATTCTAGAAGTACATTTGTCTGGCTTACTTAGAACCAGGCCTGGATAAATTACCGGAGAATTTTTTATCCTAATATCGTATGGAATGCACTCTGGTGTAAGATGGGCTCGTTAATGACACCAGTGAGGTCTGTAGACTATGCCCCTTTTGTAATTCCCTGAACAGGTGACTTAGCAGTCACCTGCTTCAGCAGGGT
>WTSP01013998.1:21385-53917 GCA_025331215.1 Actenoides lindsayi
ACAAAAAAACCCAACAAAAACAAAAAACACACAAACCCAAAAAAAACAAAGAAAAAAAAAACCCCAAAAAAAAAAGAAAAAAAAAAAAAAGAAGAAAAAACCCCTAAAACTAAACAACACAACAAAAAAACCAACCAAACAAGAAAAAAAACAAACGTGCAGTGCAGCATAGCAATATATTGCTTTTAGATTCAAATGCTAACCACGAGAATCTCAAATCTGCTTGCCTGGTACTTCACAATTCTACTTGGAATGTGATATGGTAAAAAAAGATAAAATTCATACACATCCAGATTGGACAAATCAGCTGATAAATTCCAAAGTCAAATCCCAAAGATGAAGACTTACTATGTAGAACTCTATTCTGTAAGTTTACCAGTTCAGACATCAGTGCTGATCTTAGCTGTAGAGATAGCACATATGAGAAGATGTAAAGTCAAGATGTGTTTGTTGTTTTTCTTTCATTTTATACATAGCTGATGAATTCCATATTAAAAAATAATAATAATAATAAAAAAATGCATTAGGAAAGCTGATTAACTGATCAGCAGAAAAACAATAGGCTGGAAGCTTCTTTTCCATAGACACTGCCGGGTTTAGTTTACATAGAGTAGGGCATTTAGCTGTGCATTCCCCTTACTTTCATCTCTGCTGAGTAGGGAGTAGTATATTCACTGTACCAGTAATGCTTTGTAATAAATATTGATAATTACTTAAGTGACAGTATGGAGGTACCTGTGTATCTTCAGATAAATGTAGAGAACAAGTCACTAAGTCCTGTATATGTTTACATTTTATGCTTTCTAACACTGTTAACAGTAACTGAATGAACTGGAAAATATCATGAAAGGGATTAGTTTGATGTATGACTATCCACTGGAAAATGAAAGTAAAATCAGTGCTAAAAAATTAGATTTTCTCGCTCTTTATAAGGTGGAACAGTATGGGCTTTTTCACTTGAAAATACTTTCCAGTGCCGTGCCAGTAGCCCGTTTCCAGGGGAGGGGAACCACACTCCGTAGTGGTATGAAGCAGATTTTTACCCTGTATCAGCCTAGAAGTGGACCCTTCGTGAGCAGAGACAGCCTATTTTTGTGAGGTGAGCTGGCCCCAAATATGTATTATTCATGGAGCAGGACTCTTAACCAGTAATGATAGCTTGGATTTCTTGAGCTAGTACTGCCCCTAGTGAAAGCACCGCTTGTTTGGGGACATTTTTTCTTTTTAAAAATGCATTTATGCTTTTTTATCTGTTTGCCCCAGGTTGTGGGACCAGCTCAGTAGTCAAGAAGAAGTTATACACAGTTTGAGAGAAGGGGACTCTCTGGTTGAAGTCAGAGGTGACCACTGGCTCTTACACGGCACACAGGTTTCGGTGTGGTTTGCAGTCATGCCCCACCTGCATAAATCTCATGAGTAGAACTTTATACAGTGCAGGAGATACTTTACAAATTACTGATTTTGAATCCAGTCGCTATATGCAACAAACCAAAATGTCAAAAGTCCGGTCGTTGATATTATGGCTTTCCATTTCTGTTTCATTTTGTCCTTGGCAAAAATACAGACAGTGCTTTAATTGTGAGTTTATTATTTTGAAGAAAAAAATACTGTATTTTTGAATGTGCTTTTCATAGTATTCAGAAAAAATTAACCATGTTAACTGTGTTAAGATGGCTGAGGATGAAGCAGCCCTTTGGTAGTAGCACTTCAAAGTTATCTTGAAAACAGCTCAACTGACAAAGCTATCTAATACCATATTAACATTTTTTTCTTAAATTGGCAGTGTTATTGAGCTTTCAAATATGCTATCTCAATAACTGTTCCAATTTTTTATTTCTGTTAGCTAAAAAATGTGAAAATAAGAACAGGCAGATAGCTTTGTTGTTTCCAAAGTCTTATAATTCTGTTTGAGTTTGTTTGAAAATTTAGCTGTTAGAATACGAAATGTAAGCAGCTGAAAATATAATGTGCATTACAGCTTTCTGATTGTGCAGATTACTACTGTAAAGAGAACATCAATTTGATGGGATAAAATGAAACCTCTCTATTCAGTATTTTGTATAGGAATTAGCAATATAAATTGCAATCCATCATTTAAAACTACTTTATGTTTCTGTGACAAGGCAGCGGTAGGAGATAGAACTCTAATTCTGAAAAAAAAAAAAAAAAATAAGCTGAAGAAAGCTCTTCCTCAAAAGGTCAGTTAAATAATTTGCATCCCTATTAAAGTCATGCCTAAACCAGACCCACTGGGCAACTCAAGCACTGAAGGATCTTGCCGTTAATGCTGAACAAGAAGAGCCAGGGCATTTCTGGAGCTGAGGAGAGAAACAGTTCATTACAAGAAGGTAAATCAGGTGTTTAAGAAACCTTTCGGCTTATCTCTTGGGAACAAGATCAGCTTCAAATCTTCAATATTTCCTTAATTTTTATGGCATATATCCACACAGGGCACATAGGTGACGAGTTTTTCTTCTCTTATTCATAGAGCACTCTTCCTATGAACCGGAGCTGGCTTATGGACAAAAAGATTACGTATGTTTACATTAACAAAAAAGAAAGAAAAAAAAAAGAAAAAAAAAAAGCAAAGCAGCAAGCTGATCTTCTGGTCTGTATAATCAGAAAGATTTTGTCCACTACTGCTTTAAGTCAGCAGTGCTGCACACAGTAGCTTCTCAGTAAAT
This sequence comes from Actenoides lindsayi, assembly GCA_025331215.1. Taxonomy (NCBI): domain Eukaryota; kingdom Metazoa; phylum Chordata; class Aves; order Coraciiformes; family Alcedinidae; genus Actenoides; species Actenoides lindsayi. Next base: position 24,070 of record WTSP01013998.1, read on the forward strand.
CATGAAACAGCTACATGTGTAGCTATTTCATCATTACATTAAGCTAATGTTTGCCTTCCCTAAATATCCACTGTTACATAATGCCACTGAAAAAATCTTTTCACAAAACTGAAAAATAGCCAAACTGTTTAAACACATTTACCCAAGAGATCCTTTCCTTTAATCAGGAAGGCCCAGTGACAGTGCAGAGTCTTTTTCTGAATGCTTAGAGTTTGCCTAGTTCCCTACCTTGCTTAATAAAAAAAAATATGTGAGCAGATTTGTACTCTTTTTGTTCTAAATTTTTGGAGTGTGAGAAGACATCCTGTGAAAACCATTTCTCCTCCTAAGCAGGGCTGATGGTACAGGCAGTTGCACTGTCATCAAGGAAATTTGTGTTACTATCTCCTTAAGTGTCTCTCCCCTCTTACTGAAGTCTTGTTATCTGAAGAGAAACTCTATTTCACATCAGAATATTCACCAAACACGTTCAGTCAATTTCCCGGCATCCTGAAGTGCCAAATTTTCACTATGAAGTAGAGAACATTACAGAAGGTGTTCGATACAAAAAAACCTCAGACCAGAAAGTTTCTTCCTGTTTGCTTGGAGCCACGATAAAGATGCGTCTTCTGAAAGCGTAGGTTTTTAGCTTTTATGTACACAGCTACTCCAGCTGAGGTTTTGGGGTACAGTAATCTGGGTGAATTTTGTGGTTGTGTTAAAGGGCCAAATTTTTGAGGACCTGAATTCTTTTCCCATCTGCTTCCGCAGATCTGCTGCATAACTCAAAAGAAGTCCATGTGAAAATTCTTCCTTTTTTCTGTAAAACTTGACTAGTTACTGTAAGTCAGAAGTGGAAAGCCAGGAGGGAAAACTTTATTTTATTATATACATTATTTTATAATCATTACGCTATTTTCGGAAGCTTCTGAAAAAATAACACTTGTCATTTGAAAGCTGCAGCTGTTAGTCTGTTGAGACATAGAGGGGATGGGGCATATATTGAATTATTCATGAAGGCTACTGCTATAGTTGACAGAAGTTCAACAGCTAATTCCCCCCACTTGATTCTGAACTTTCTTTCAAACTCGAGTCAGGCTGTAGGGGTACAAGCTGTTACTTTTCGTAATCGCAGTACCAGAAGAATTCTGTACTGTGTGCATCATTTAAGCATTCACTTTTAAGAAAGTTATTTGTTGTTCGTTGGAGCCGATAAGTGCTTATTTTTATTTTTTTTTTGAGTACTTCAGTTCACAGATAATGTGAATAATTTGATACGCTTTCAAGATGTAACTTACATAAATGTATTAGAAAATGTATGTCATGATGCTTTATTACCTTAACTCGATTTAATGAAGCGCGCACACACACACCCCCAGCATGTTAATAGGATACATATCTAATATTATCATGATTTAAGAACGCAAGGAGATTTTGTGTGGCTCTACTTAGATTTTTCGGTCTATAGGCCAGTTCAACGTGTACAAATGCAAGGGAATCTTAATTTGCCCCCGTGTGGGCGGATCAGGTACTTTATATTACAAGTGCTAAGAGTCCTATCTGCATCAGCCAACTATTTTGCTGTGCCTACTATCAGTGTAATAATGAAAACGTTTCATGGTTCTTCAAAGCAGCGCTGGAGTTCAGAGTTGGCTTGGCAGGCACCGGAGTCGTGTCATGAGGTGCGTGCCTGCGGTGGGTATTGTAGGAATGATGAATATCAAAGTCTTCATCCCAGTTTGAGCGATAAGGAGCCGTGTGCCTCTCACTCCAGGGACTCCACAAGTGTTAAGTCTGTTTTCTCACGGGCAGGATTGCCAGCTACCTCTGCCTCAGCCACAGCGAAAGCACAAATCTCACCGGTGCGCGCTTGTTATCTTTAGGAGACAGCTCTCTCTTTTACGTGTCACTACAGGCTGATCTGGGGGATTTGAGTGCAGTAGGAAGTCGTAGGAAAAAAAATTCCGGTGTCCAGTTCATTCCCCTGTCCTCTGTGGAGATTTTTCCAGTGAATGAGATTGAAAGATGTCTTTTTAGTGGTGTGCTTGATGCAGACAGTGCCCTTATTTATCCTGTGATGACCTCATAGCAGCAGCACATGCCCTCTTGATGGAGAGGATTATTGTAATTCCCTCCTAGAAAGGCTTCCAGCAGCTCAGCTCTGTCACTTGCAGCCCGTTCAGAATGCAGTGACACACTGCCGTCCTGTCTTGAGCAAATATGGTCATCCCCCTTGTACCTTAACTCATTTACTTTGTCTGCTATGAAGTAGCTGTTTGATTTTAAAGTTTGCTCTCTTAGTTTCAAAATACTTAATGGTTTAGATCCTGGCTATTTTCAAGAACTCCTCCACAAATATCATCTTGACAGATATCACCACCCCCATAGCACATTTTAGGAATCTCAGCATCACATCTTAGGTTGGCAAGTTATGTCCTTTGCTGTGATAGGCCTTCAGTTAAGGAACACCCCCAGGAAATCTGTCTTGAACCATATATCCTTATCAGAAAATATTAACATTAAATTCACATTTTTGGCTACTTTTTTTTTTCTTCACTATTATTTTTCGGCATAATTCCTACTAAAACCATATTTATTACTGTAGCTCTCAGTAATTCTTCCTGGAGTTGTTATTTCAGATGTTGTTGTTTCCTTATATGTGGAGTAACCTAAGCATGTTAATAGTGTAGTTATTGATAGTGTCTTCTTAATGATGAGTTTCATGTTGCATGATTAAGGGTACAAGCTTTTCCATGTACAGTATGCAGCATGTCATTATAATTGCTTACTAAGTAGGACATGTGCAGTTATTAGATTTTATTTTTTTTAATTGTGTTTGATTCTTTTATTTGTCTTCCTCACAAGGAAATATGCCTTTCTTGGTCCAATTTGCACGATCTAAGTCACTAGGCTTCAGCTGTACAAAGCTTCAGATGGAAGGGAATCCTCCTCTTTGTTTGCTTGTCTTGCTGTCTGTTTGTCTTGATACTTCTATTACAGTCCCTGTAATTGTGGTGAGATGTCTAGAGCTATGTTTATATGGTGCCTGATTTTCTCCATGGATGATAAAGTATGCTACATTTGAAGAAGCTTAGACTAGATGCCAAGTGTTGATGGCTTCAGTGATGTCAGATGGAACCTACACTTGTGGGCATTCCTGAAGTACTTTGTGCAATGCATAAGGCCTTTTTTCCTCAGCGCCATGTCTGCATTTTCAGTCTAATGATTAATTGCATTTTTTTTTTTTTCACCAAAATTAAAACTTGGAGTCGGTTGGGACACTTTTTACCAAATTGCTGTGATGGTTTTTGCACACGCTGACAGCCCCACCTTTCACTTTAATGCAGCGCCCGTATTTAGACGCGCGCAGCTTGTGTCCACCAAAGGTTTACGGACGGCATCAAGGATCCGCTTCTGCATCTCTGATGTGCTCGTTGGTTTCAGATTCTGACTGGCTTGCTTCGCTCACTGGGATGCGGTAACATCCTCTGTGATTTCATTCATTTTTACCGTTACATGTGTACTTAATTTTAGGTACACGAACAGTTCTGCAGCCTTCAGTGAATTATTCAAGTGTTTCAAATTAGGCATATACATTCATGCTTGTGGGTTTAGGGCTACAAGCCCTGGGACTGCAAAGGCTTACGCATTTATTTAAGTTTGCTATTTTTGGATGTTGTACCGATGTCACAATTGTTTTTGTGAAGTAAAATGCCACACCATTAAGCCTTCACTTGACTGTGATGGTGTGGTCTTAAATTATTCTATGTCCTTTGAATTTCAAAGTACTGCATGGATGCAAGTTACTTAGATAGTCTGACTAAAATGGCCAGAATTCAGAATGTTTTCTGGGCTGTATGTATTACAAAGTGAAAGCCAGTCCTAAAATAAAACAAAAAACCAACAACAAAAAAAAATTGTTAGTGGGTTTTTTTCTTAAATCAAATTTTACAAATTAGCTATTTCTGGAAAAAAAAAAAAAAGAAGGAAATGGAGGAAGTCAACATGTATACCTGAACCTAACTTAATTATATTTAGATCTTTCTAAATTTAACTTTGCTGCAAACTCCTTGTTCTGCTAGGTCAGCTAAATACATGATTTTTTTAGCATGTTTTTTTTTTTCTGTCCTGTTATATTCAGTAGTATTCTGGTGGCTTACAGTCAGTGAGAATACCGAGGAACTTTTTAGCCCAAATAATTCTTGAAACAGTCCAGAAGTATTTCATATTATTAAGCTGGGAATTTACAAATCCTCATTACTGGATAGTCTTCAGGGTAACTTATTCTTAATCATTAGGCCTTGAACCACGATCCCAGCAGAATGTGGTGTTTTTAATAGCACTGGTTCCTATGAGCAAATTTTATTGTGGCATCGTGGAATTCCATGCATTCTTTTGCTTTATGATTTATTCTCCCTAGATACAAAACTGTAAAAGAGATGTGTTAATCTATTTTTATTCAAAGTACAGAAATAGCTCTGTTACAGTTCAGGGATTGAATAACCAGTATGAACATACTACTCGTTCTTAGTCATGCAATACCTGATGTTCACAGTAAGAATAGTGATCAATTACACGTACAGATATGCAGCACATTTTACAGATCATTGATAAATAATATGTTCTTCTCTTTCAGGCTGTTTTCCCAAAACACTTGTTGTAAATCAAAAGCATAGACTTGCTGCATTAAATAATAGATAATGTGCTTCAATGTTGGTTACAATTATATACTAGGAAAATATGAACAGTGAGCTGACTCAAAATTACCCTTGAGGAGTGACAGTGTTTTATAAGATTTTTCCCTCTTGATTGGATACTTAGGTCACTGTTCTTCAGGGATTTATGCCCTATGTATGTCTGAATTTATACAATTCCAAAAGAAGTGTGTCAGAATGCAACATTTATCTCCAAATGGAGGGAAACTGTTACTCACTTACCTGTTTCTCAGCATACAATTAGAGACTGGCTGTTAGTGCAGGAATCAAGGCAGCTTAGCTTGCTTGTCTGGCACTTACCAGTCCATGGCTGATAACCCAAGCTGACCCTGACCTTGGCAGCATTGCACAAGTAATCTTTGTGTGGGGATGAACTGTTCTTGAGCAATTTCTCTAATATATTAGACACAAGAAGGCTTTCCCTTTAACAAAGGAATGCATATTTTCTTTTCCCGTCTTATCTTGAACAAATGTATTTAAACAAGCTGTTGCCCAGGACCTTCAATTTTCTGTTTCTCGTTTGATCTCAGTCCTTTTTGTAGTACCCTGGGACTTGATGGAGTGCATAAGTGAAGGTTACTTCTGGAATCTTTTTCTGTTATTAATTCTGACAAGTTCGGATGGTGTTGTTTAATGACCTAAAGCTAGAATATTACATTAGAATGAACAAGGTGGCAGCGGGGATGTATTTTTAGCCTATTGCCATAAGAACCAAAGGAGATGCACTACTGTAAAGAGATGAGGAAGAGGTAAAAGCAGTGATGCCATGGGCCTTACTATGGGTTCAGATACTAAGATGGAGGACACTAGTTGAGTAAGATGACTGAACGAATCGGAGCTCTTCCATTACTTAAATTTCTGTGTGATTGGTTCTGATGGCATCTTCATCTCTTCAGGATATTACAAATAACATTCATTTAAACTGCAGATTTCTTTAAAACATATGCAAAATTTGGGACATTATTCCACAATTTCAAAGTTTTTACCTTTTCTCTCCCATTTTGTGTAACTAATGCGTTTATCTTTTATGGATGGCTGAAGGGAAATAACATACATATGCATGGATGCAAGAAGTCAGAACAGAGACTTTAGGCTATAATACAATCAAGGGAACCTGCTTCTTAATCTCAGATTAAACCATTGATAAGCAGCAAGAGATTAAAAATGAACTGAAGTTGTAGAATGTATCTTCTGAAGGGCTGTGCTATAGCGAGTCTTTAAAAATCATTTCAGATTTGCTGAAGACAGCAAGGGCAAAATGTTACACTGCAGTATCCCAGGATTTTTAGTTCCGAGGAATACACAGTTGTCCCTAAAATCCAAACAAGGAGTTTTTCCATTATTGTCTAGCTGGCAGAAGAGAGGGAGAACGTAGAACTAAATTACTTATCGTTACTGATCGTAATTCCACGAACAGGGAAGAATTAAGCAGCGTCCCAGCACAGTGCCACAGGTGCACAGCGTCGCTGAGATGAGCCACCATTTCCACGCCGTGCACGTATTTACCCTGCACGCTTGGTTTCATAACCTGCATGACATGTAGTCCTACTAGGCAGACAGAAACCCCACAGCCACGACAGCAAGCACATTTTCTGCCATAAAATGTAAAAGAAAAAGTCATGCAGTTAGTCAAAAGCAAGGTGATAATTTACGTTAATATTAATTCTGCAGTTCACAAAGGATTCAATCTTACGACGCTTATTTAAAAATAACCTGGCAATAGATATTGATTAAAAGATCTGTAATTACTTGCTAATGATCTTAATGTACTGAGTATATTGTATCATGCTTTTCACAAGGTGCTTTTCTTTAGGTGAGATTAGGCTCAAATTATACTAGGTTTACACCTCATTTTTGGTTTTACTGTATTCCACAATGATTTTTACTCTCTTGAAGGGAAAGCTCCATGCATTTCAGTTGCAATATGGCCAAAATTTGGTGGGAAGGCCCCATAAAAATATAATTAAATGTATCACTGTATTCTCCCATGCAGATTTAACAGCAAATTGGAATCTGAAAATGTCCTTCCTAAATTTAATGATAAATGATTCTATATGAGTGAATCTTGCCATCTGCACCTTGGAAAATGTAAGATTAATTTGTTTAAAACTAGGTTAAAATTTCAGCTCTTATTGCTGGTAGCAAACATTAAACAATCTACTTCAAGTCAGTGTTGATGTTTGGCAGAAGTGGACTGAGACTCAGCCTTGGAAAGACGATTTGCCCTTGGAAGTGTTGTAAACAGAATGCTAACAAATTCAAGCTTGTGCTGCAGCACCACCTTTATGCCTCCTTTTTCTGTTTTTTTAATGGGTTTAAAAGACAGTTGACTTCAATCAGCCAGAGACAACAGATACACTATAATACATACTTCAAAATTTGAAGGCTTTGCTTTTTTTTTTTAATATGGCTTTATAGAAACTAAACTGGTGCATATGCTATCATTCTCCTCAGATTTTTCTTAACTAATCTCAACGTCTGTACTCACTGAAAGTTACTATATCTGACTGATGTGCATACGATTCTAACCTATGGCACTTTCAAGGTCCTTCTACCCTTTCAGTCCAATTCCAGGCAGAATTTGACCACCTCCAAAGCTGGTGGTGGTGTCTGTTTTTGAGGCAGACATTTAAAAACAAAGTAAGTATTTGACATCTTAGGATGTTCAGAGTTGTTTTGATACATTGCAGGGACTGCCTCCTAAAGCCTGACGTTAGGCTAAAGCATTACCCATCCAGACTTCAAGAAAGCATTCAAAGCTGCTGATGGCTGTCATTCTGCCTTTTCTAAACTTGATTTCTGATGCTTTCTGTCACCTGTGTCGGTGTGTTCCCTTGTGTAGGTTGCCTTCATGTGATACATCATAAAAAGGAGCAAATATTTCTTTTGTGGTTTTGCTTTTTTCTTAGATTCAATAATAAAAGTGCCTCCAACTCTATAGCACATTATAGGATATCTGTCTCCTGTTAATTTAGCAATATTTCTGTGTATTACTGACTTCTGATTTATAGCAATGTGAAAATTTCTGTTCTAAGTAGTTCTTGCAGGAAGCATTGATAATAGTTTCTCATGCATTTTTGGTCTCTCCATCTTAAAAGAGTGTAGAGAATTTGGATTTCACCTATAAAACTTTAATACCTGCATAGTATAAAAAAAAAATCTATGTACAACACACAAAACTCCACTTTTGACTCGGTTAAACTGTAAACATACTTGAGGAGAAAGAGTCTTGCTCCTCTCTTCCTACATAGTATTTGTTGTGTGGAGAACTCTGTTCTGTCTGTTACATGATGCCAAGTCATGTGAATGTGGACTTTCATGTCCTCTGTGTGTGCTTCTTATATTATTGCTATTAATGCATTCTTACATTACTAAGAATCTGTTTTCACAGCGAGTGTCACTCCCTGTTTATGAGCAGTAGATCTGCTATTCTGGTCAAAAGTTGAATTTCTCAGTAAATTTTGATGAATCAGGTGACTAGTAGTAGAGGCAAGGCTCCCCGCCCCCCCCCCACACACACACCTCCCCCTTCATCCCCTTTCTGTCACAGGAATTTGGCCATTCGAACCATTTTTTTACCACATGCTGAGGTTTGACATCTCCAGGTTAATATGAAATTGGGGAAATGATCTGTTAAGATATAAGCGGTGTACTTACCATTAAATGTAATCACTTTCATAACCTTACTAAAACTCAGATTAAAAAAACAGGCTACTGAACAAAATCTGTCAGATTTCCCACAGATCTGGCTGAAGATACCATCACTAATGCAGTTGTTCTTAAGATACTTGTTTTCTGTGACAACTGTAAAACAATTAGAAATTGGTTATTCAAAGCAGCATGTACTAAAAGATTTTCAAAAAATAAAAAGTTGACCTTGTTTAAGCGTAATATTTTATTCTTTTTTAAATTATATGGAGAAGGATCTCCAGAGCCCTGTTTAAGACTGAGTTATGTCCACCAATTTGGTCCCTGTCACTCTGTATGCAAGCTATTGCAAGGAAAAGTATAGACTATTACAACTCTAACAGGAATGTGTGTTTCTGCTGTGGTGAAGAACTGCCTTGAGTGGTATGAAGCTGTTCCTTCTCTGATCTATTAGTTGTGCCCGCATAAACCATATGCTTTTTATTAAAAGATTAACAATTAGGTTCTGTTTATTCAGACAACACTCAAGATTTAAGTATTAATCGTTCCTTTAGGTTTAGCCCATTGTTTTCTGTCATGGCATTGTTACAGTCATCCATTAGATGGTGTTTCCAAAAGCTCCATGTTGCAATTAATTATATCTGAGATGAGAAATGTAGATATTCATTTCACTGGGGGGTTTTGGATGCAAAATGTTACTGTCTTATATTAATCTTCATTCATTTGAAAGGATGTTCTTGTATTTTTCCTTCGGTGTTACTTTTCTGGAAAAGCTGGTAAGAGAGAAAGACTGGCCATTTCAGAATTTAATTAATGAAAAAGCTTTGATAATTGTGTAGTATGAAATAGGCCTCTGTACAACCCACTGAAGGCAAAATATAAGCAAGGAACGTGATGAGTTCACCTGACTCTGAAAGCAGAGCCAAGGTGCGATGCTAACGCTTCTAGCCAGACAAAACACCACCAGATCTGTTCTAAAACAAAAAGCAAAGAATGCCTTCTTCAGATGGATTAGAATTTATATGGGCAGAATAATGATGCAAGATGGAATTTGGCCAGGACATTAAGACATAATTCATTCTGTAAAGATTTTAATGATGCGTTGTCAGTGATCAGGATCTTGGTTTTGCAGTTCGTCTGTAACACACTCTTCTCTGTTAGCACAGTGCCTTCGAAGCACCACTGACTGAAATCTCTCTTATTTTGTGTATTACCTGCGCACGTTCGGAGGTCTTTTGTTAACTACAGTTAAATATGTGAAAGCATTCAGTGACGTCCTGACGTTCCAGTTATGAATGAAGGACCGTTACTTTTACCTGTTACTTTTTGTGCAACTCATTCTTATAGGAGGAGACTGTCCCTGTCCTAAAGAATTTACAGTACATAAATCTGACCCAGCTTGACCCTGATTAGCTTGTGAGAATCAACAGGATCACAGCACATGCTGGTTGGTCTGCAGCGACTCAGGGAAGTGTCTCTTTCATTAACCAGGGTGACCATATGCCATGCAGGTTAAGAGGAGTTGACACCTCTTTAATTAAGGGTGACAAGTCTTTAAAAAGATGAACATCTAATCTCACCCTCTTATATAGCAGAAGAGCATGGCTCTGACCTATGGGTTGAGAAAACAGGGGCAAATATTACTCCTATCCTGTAAGCATGGCTGTCTTGGTATAGAATATGCTGATCCAGGTAATATTGGACTCCTCTACTCTTGCTGCTTTTCTGCTTTTCATCAGATAATCCAGGCTGAACAGGGTGGCCCGTGGTCCTAGAATGCTGTACCTGAAATCCTTCTAACACCTGCCTGCCATGCGCGTGATGCTCTGTGTCACGGTCAGCATATTTTTTGACTGGTGAAGTGAAACGAGTGATGCACTGGCTTAACCAAACCAGCAACAGAATGCAGGATGTCATGTTTCCATGAATTTTTTTCAAACAAGGTATTGTCCTGTAAGACTGACCGCTACCAGTGGGTACGCACCTGAGTCCAGACCACAGATGATGCTTTGCACATGTCTTGTCCATGGTTATTCCACACAGCAGTAAGGTTTCCAGAAATAAGCTCATGTAGATTTGCTACAGACTCTGTTTAGCCCTGCAAGAGGTTTCAGCAGGAGCTGCAGGCTTAGTAACGCATGGCTCTCATCTGAAGAAACTGCTTTGGGAACTGGAACAAATTATCTGGGAATCTAACGTCAAAGGACCAACAGACAACAAACTAAGTATAAAAATAAAGATTTTGGCCTAAAAAACAGCACCAAAACCACACTAAACTTAAAACCCAGCAAGAGAGTTGCTTCCATCTACTGGAGCCAAGAAAAAAAAAAAAAAAGACAACCAAGCAGCAAGTTCCTTTAACAAGGCCTATAAATCAGTTCATTCTTGTTTCAGGCTGCTGGTGTTGAAAAGTAAATCCATGAGCTGGTATGGGAAAATGCTGGATGATTAAAATGGCTTGAACGTATCCCTTTAAGTAACTTGGAAATTTTAACAGTGGAATCTGTATTTGTTGTTAAAGTTCCTAATTTATACTTGAGCATATCCAACATACTCTGTAATTGATTTGTGCAGCATTGCCAAATGAAACCTTTGATGCCTCAGCAGTCATCTAAAAGTCACATACAGGACTAACACCTTTGTATTAACATGGCTGGTAGAGTTTTCTTTATTATTATCATTATTAGTATTTATTTATTCTCTGTGATTTATTTATTCTTTATTTACTTTGAAAGTTTTATACTTCCTTTTTATGATGCTTTGTTACTGGATAGCATTGCTGTAGCGTATGAGGACTTAGACCCTTCCACATCATGGTAACCCATCTCCCCTTTCCAGAACCATTAAGGGAATTCATCAGAGAGACTGAGAAGCATCAGGGTATTTTTCTCTCATTTAAACAGGATAATGTCGTTGAGGTGTGTGGGTAAGACCTTCAGTCTGCAGCCTTGGTACGAGAGGTGTCTTGGACGTTTAATAAAATACCTTCAACTTTCTTCACAAAGTTACAGTGCTGCTGTTGCTAAAGTAAATAGGAAAATTGCTGCTAACTTTGATATGCATAGAAGCAATCATAAAGTAGGGTACTGTTTTCCTGAATTCTGTTTCCAAGCTCCTCAATCAGAAATTTTATATAATTTCACAAAAACCTATAACATCTTGAATTAGGTTATGGCATGCCATCAACATTTCCATTTTGTAGAAGCCGTTACTGACTCAGATATTTTTCACTTTTGCAGCACCACATGGATAGATGAACATTTTAAAAGTATTTCATCACGCATAACTTGTTAAATCTAAAGTAAAAAAAAAAAAAAGTAAAGGATTGTTGGAGATTTCTAACTTAGAGATACTGCTATAAGTAACCATCAGATCAATTTCATAACTATGCTTGGAAAATATGTTGCTTAATAGCAAGGGACTGATATTTACTTGTCATTTATCCATGATGTAATTGTAAAATTATCTGATTTAACCTTTAAAGAGAGGAAATACAGTTTTACAGAATAAGAACTCACTCTGACACAGTATTTCTTTACAATTAAGAACTTGCTTTTAATTATTCTGCTGTTACTTTTAGTAGCAGTTTTTTATAAGCAGATTTATGATCAGAAACAAATGCTAAATTTGAAGCTGTCCTATCCAAAACATGTAGTTTTATTCTAAAAAAAAAAAAAAAAGAGAGAGGGAAAAAAAAATACAGTTCTCATCTAACTCATTTATTTTATCATTTGTTAAGTACTACTTGTTTTGCACCTTGAATTTTATTCTTTCCATCTCAAACTCTCTCTAGGGCCCAAAGTGTATCTTCTTTAATAGACATAACAATGTAGTTGATATGGAATAGATTTTGTCCAGTCTTTTTGTCTATTCATTGCAAAATGGAAATTAATCTCTTTAGCTTGAGGCTGCATAGTTTACTGTCATTAGTTGGGGACGGTCAAAGACATGTGAAGTTTCAATAGTAGAGAAGCCTTGGGATTTTCAGCTATTTCTGAGATCTTAATCAAAAATGTTACTGATTGCTTGGGAATCAATGAACACACTCCTGAGGAAAAAAATACGCAGCATAACCTTAACGTTATTCACAGTGTTTTGTTAAAAGGGACAGTGGTTATGATTATTTTAATTTTTTTTTAATGTAACGTAGTAAAGAATAGGAAAGAACATTAGGAATTTTTTTGCTCCGTGTAAGTGGGTCAGAAACGTTCAGTGCTTTTGATCTTTTTGAGACAGTCTTGCACACATGAGTAGCTTTAAGCACCTCAGTTTTCCTTTTGACCTCTCGGCATGTTAAGTTTTAGCATATTCAGAATTCTGTGCCTACTCAGGTTTTGAAACCACAGCTTTAAAGTCGGCCAGATACTTCAGTTCCAGTATAATATGTGCTCTTTTAAGAGAATTGACATTGTGCTGATGACACAAACATTAGTGGCAACAGCATTTCTGAATGATTGAAGGACTTTAGAGGGGAGAAAAGGACCTTAAAAACCATCGCATTCCACATCTGGAGAATACTGCCTGCATTACTTTATTCTCTGTTAGCACTGATTAGAATTTGTCCCTGCTTTTATCCATCAGCATATGATTGTATCTGACTGAATAGGAGTTAAAGCATTTTTAAAAATACTAATGTCCAGTCGGGCTACTGAGTTTCAAAACTTTGTTTTTCTTGGGTCTCTTACAAACAGAACAGAGGAAGCACTTCCTTTTACAACACGAAGTCAAGACAAGGACACACATGCTCTCAAATACACACACACACACACACACAAACAAGGTACTATTCAAATCACTTCAGAGTTTACTTACTGACACATAGGATCCTGAACGATGGCAGGAAGAAAAATGCATAACGCTTGTAAAAAAACCAGCAGCTTAATCATGCAGTGTTTCAGTAAGTAAAATATTGCTGTGCAAAACATAAGGAATAAAGGTAATTGTTCAGAATAGGCATCGCAGTCTGGGTTCTGTGTCAATAAAGCAACAGGCTTCATCTTCCATGCGTATATACATACATGTATATGTGAAAACTATTTTTAATCGATGTGTTTATTTAATGGGTGGTTGCAGGCTGCATTCAGAACTCATTTTCACCAGTGCAAATGTGAAATAATGGGAGTGGCTGTGGTGCAGTTTTACTCACGGCCGTGCATTTAAATAGCTGGGATCACAGCACTGGCCCTGGGGCTACAGAGCACAGTTTTTACAGTACTGTATTTTTTGGTAGCAATAAGGACATGCTGTGTTTTCAAAGGAATGTCGTGACAACAAAGTGCATCAATGAAGGCCACCTCACTCACAATGAAGGTCTGTCTTTTAAAATAGCACTAAAACAAAATAACGGTTGTGTTTTGGCAAGGGTCTTAACTATTTACAGCACAACAGCCAGAACAGTAAATAGCTCTTTAGTACCCGGATCTCCCTGAGTTGTAACTCCAAACCTGGAGGAAATACTATAATTAAGGGCTTTTTTTTTCTGTAGTTTTTTTTTTTAAATACAGTATCCATTATCAACGTAAACGTTCAGAAACCCAGACTGATACTGCTTTTTAAAATGCAGAATTTTGATTTGTGACAGCTGCATTGGATCTTTAATCATATATTATCTTTATGGGAGCCTTTTTCTAACATATGTTAATTGGCTGTTTTCTGTGACAAATTATGAGCTCTTACTTTGATGAGGTTCAATTGCAATCATGTTGGAGTTGAGTATGTAGAGTTTCCAGCCCCCGCTGGCTCCTTAAACCACTACAAACATCTGCACGTCACTGCAGTGCTGAGTAATGGCAGGATTTGGGTTGATCTGATTTCTGTACAGACTTTTTTCCACAGGATATTTCCAGCTCTTTGCACTAAATCTGTTGCAGGGTTTGCTGTTTTTAGCAAAAGAATGGTCTAAAATTAACATCTTGTATGGGATTATTAGAATACAATGAGAAATAATTTGCAGCACAGTATATTGAAAGCTTTCTTAGTCTTCAGAAATTTCACTGCACTATTAGAAATCCTCAGTCAACTCTTACTGCATGTTACAGCAAATTTACTGGAGTCATATAGCATTTCTGGGAATAAAACTGTTGCCTGCCTTTTGAAGTCAATATTCTTTTAATTCCTAAATGTAACATTTGCAAGTTCCTTAAAAATAAATTTGTGTTACTTTTTGAGGAGTGGTTGGCATCACTTTAATTTTGTAAATTTTTACAAAGTAAATCATGTTTCCCAGCTGGACAGGAAACCTGTCTAATTATGTTTTACATAAACTTGCACATCTTCCTGATGCTGCTGCACGTCTTTACTAAAGAAAACACACTGAAATTTGTGTCTTTCTCTTGTTTTTGTGCTAAAGGAATATTGTGTATACATTTGTTCAGTATGAAAATTAAAGAAGTACAGAAAACATTCACCACAATGGAAGTAGTATTGCTTTGAGCTTTTTTTACTTCTTACTCTCTTGATGATAATTGTGAATAAAATCTTATTTTGCACAGCAATTCATTAGAAATACAGAGATAGAAAGTGTGTGCTGTGTTTGAGTATGTTTTTACTTCAAGCTGTACTTAGGGTGAATGTGAAGAAATATGAAATGTTGTATGTTCTTGTACAGAGAGAGCAGTCTGGTCATAAAATGGATGGAGCATCATCTTTTCAAAAACTGTGTCAAACAATATCAATTACATTGCAATTAATTTAGCAGAACACCACACAGCTCAGCTTTGACCTAAACCAAATGGCAGTAGATAAATCTGTCCCATTTGTTCTTCAGAGAAAAGATGGGGGTTAAATTTCCAGGCAGGTGTTAGAGTTTAGAATAAGAAGAGCCAGATGTGTATGGAAGCTACTTCAGTCTCATGAGGCTGGTTTTAATTCAGCTATTTCCCTGGAGTATCACACAATCAATGAGTTCCAAATCCTGGGGCTACCTGCCTTTACGTGAAATCATGGGAACATTTCTTCACAGCATACTACTGAACATGTGTGGAAAAATTAGAGCAGAAATTAAAGGTAAAAAAAAGGTTAACCTCAGAAGTTACTCGAGTGTCACATTTCTTTGAATTTCTGAAATGAGGAGATGATAACCAAATGGAGATGCTTAAAGAGGAGGTGTGTTACTGTAAGGAGAATTTTGCAGTGCAAAACTTGTACCATGGATATTTAATGTATTTCTCTAATCATTGCAAGTTGTAGGCAGTGTTTTAAAAGTAGGAATATGTAGGTCATGTGCAGCACAGTGAAAGGCATTAAAGCTAGGTGGATTGAGTCAGGGAGGGGTTTCTAAAGGGTGGCTTTGAGAGTGTTGTCCCTACTTCAGTATGTCTGTAAAAGTAAATTGATGCATTGTTTCTTGAATTAGTCTACATAATGGCATTCAATTCCACTTGATAAGATGAGCTTAATTGGCTTTAAGAAAATAAAGCAAGGTAAAGCAAGATGTAGAAGTGAAAGAGAGGGCTTGGCACTTTATTGGATTTTGAGGCCTGTGAGCCATGTGTCTTAATTGGGGCCAGTTGGGATCATTTAATAATTGCTGTCAGAAGATCAAATTTAATTCTCTTTATAAAAAGACCACAGTGGGATAGAGTTAAACAAATTGTCATCTGAGGTTTCAAATGAACGAAGCTTTAATTAGGTTGATTAGGATGCTGTAAGAGAGAGAGGGTAAGAAACAGGAAATTGATGAATCTGCTGTGTACCGTGTTGGACCTTATATGACAGTACTGTCAAATATCTTTATTTCAAGATATACATTAGCATAAAGGGCTATAGTGCTAGAACAACATGTGTATATAAATGCTTTAGATGTGCAGGATAATTATAACTTTCTGAAATCAGTGATTTTAAACACAGTTATTAATATTTTTATGATCAGAATCTTGCCCTTAACATTCTTTCACACATTTTTTAACCTGCTAAGTGATCTTCTCTATTTGTTTGCATGCTCACTGGCTATACCAGATGAGAGTTACAGTATACTTACTGAAAGCCTTTAGAAGTTCTTTACTGGGTAATAAATATTCACCATACTTAGTTCTCAGAACATTTGCACAAATAAATCCCCAGTTTTCATATCCCAAGGTTTCCAGCAGGAAAACTGAGTACAAAATGAAGGTGGCATGAAATACTTTTGGCAGAAAAGGAAGCGGATCTCAGCCATGTTTGCACCCCAACCTTACATTCAGTTCTTCACACTATGCTGCCTGCTACTTCTACTGCAGCTGTCTGTTTCTAAGAATACTTCTCGTCAGAAATCACCTTGCATATCAATAGAGCTCGAAAAGTGCCATTTCTGAGAAAACTTAATGTACATTCAAGGCCACAAAAAGATTTAGCTAATGTATCTTTGTATTGATTATGTTTTGTTCTTTCAGCATGCTTCTAGGACAATAAGAAAATAAGCAAAGCTGGCAATGATCCGTTTAGAAAAAAAAAAAAAATAATGCTCATTCAAGATAGAACAGAGACTATCAAGCAAATTGCACTGTATTTTCCTCTGCAAATTAAGCACATTTTATATGTCTGTTTTCTTCTGATATTTGTCAAGGATGTTGACTTTTTGCCTCGGCTACTGCCAAATGCAATGTCTTTTGTATGTGTAACAAATAAATAATTCCAGCTGCATGTGCTAATGGAGTGGTTACAGCTGAGGTTCAGTAGGCAGGGTGTGATGCTCACTTGTGGCTTTTGTAGTTGTAGACAGTGATAGGTGTAACTCTGTGGTAAACACCTTCCATTTCACTAGAAAATTTGCTTTTACAGGCCTTGAAGGTGAGAGACATCAGAGTCCAATTCTGTGAAAAATTAGAAGAACAAATCCTCATGTGGAAAGTATGAATTAGTTACCTAAGACAATTTTCAAAAACTCAACGTGAATTACGGTGTGGTTGAACAGAATTCTAAATTAGGTAGGGCTATTTATGTCTTTGTAACTGATTCAAGGTGGATCTTTAGTATCTAAAGTGCAGCTCTTGATCGTATCAAAGCGTAACTCCTCAGTGTGCTGTGTATCTTCTGTTTCTCCATTCTCTTTCTCTTTTTTGATGTGAATATTGTTAACAGAAATGTATTGATTGCTTGCCCCTTTGTCCACCACCAAGGACAAAAAAGGTCTGTAGAATATCCCACTAAGCCAGAACAACAGAAAAATCCTTCCTCAACAGGCGGTTGTTTCAGGTACCTTGCTCATCTCTCCTCCTGTGAGGCACCTTTTTCTGTATTTGCCCTCATAGCAAATTCCATGTTACCTTTCCTATATCCTTGCCTGTTTATGCGTTTCTTCTAGTTCCAAACCAATGCAAATCCAATTTGGATCTTCCGTCGTAGAGAGATGACTCTTGTCAAGATCCAGCCAGGACATAGAAAGCAAGTTGCTTCAGCAAATGAGTAATGGTGTGCTAGCACTAGCAGATGTGACCATGTACTTTATTTCTTGGTAGTCATAACCTTCCAGATGCCTCATCCTGAACATGCAAAATTCCAGACCTGAGGCAGTAGACAATATATGTGCAAAGTTTATTTCCTATCATGTGGATTACAGGACGTTATCAGATCTTTGTAATCACTATGCAAGTGCTTCTTTGCTATACTACCACTATACTTTTCTTTTTTTCCTCTTTTTTTTTTTTTTTTTTGGGTAGATGTATTCTGAGTTCGTGTGTTTCTACTTAAATTGTGTATACTTTGCTTATACAAACAGCTACTTGTCCTAAATTATGAGCTTTGCCATTAGAAAAAGACATATATTTCACAGACAGAGGCAGTTCTTCACCCCTGTTCAGTGAAATGCAGGTGTTTTCATTTTTTTATTAGCCTTATTATGTACCTGACATACATTTTATCTCCTTTTGTCCTTGGGAGGAAAAAAAAAAAAGTCAGAGTGGGATTGGAAGCATTAATGTAGACTTTTCAGCTGTCATGGTCATTGGGAAGATTGATATATTTCCATTCCCCCCTTTTTTTTTTCCCCCCCTTCTTCCTCATTTTAAGCCTGCAGCTGTCTCTGGGCAAGCAGTTGAGTTCAGAGAGTGTCATGGTTTTTATACTCATATTTATCATATTAACATTTACACAGAATGAATGAACAGTTAGCAACTCAGCAGCTCTCCACCACGTTGTGCAGTGTACGTTTCAGAAGAACTATATTTAATTCTTGACACTTCTGTGAAGGTCGGGAATTAAAGGGGAAAGGGTGTCTTTCTAGAACTGGATAGAAGAGAGAGAAGCAGAACATCTCTATATCTAATAATTTCTTTCTAAGAAATTAATTGCCAGATGACATTGTTCTGAGGTTGCTTTGAAAAACTAATAAAGGTACTTAAATATGAAAGTTATGAGTTGAGGTCTGTTTTGTAGGAAGCCCAACTTTCTATTTCTGTGGTAGTATAATTGTAATGGTCTAACAACAGCAACGAGAGATGCTTCCTAGGCAGAAGTAATATGATTCATTAGGCCAACTTCTACAGCTGGAAAAAAAAACTGATGAGTTTTGGGTACACCTAGGATCCAAAGGGCTTGTACACCATAAAGGCAATTTATTTTTTCCAACTCGGTTAATCTACTTTGTATACAAATTTTGCTTACAAAACTTGTCTCACTTCTTTCAGTACTGGTGATGGATCTGTTCTCACGTTTGCATTACTATAAAGGAATAGCTCCATAGAAACCAGTGTCATTCTCTGGATTTAAAGTCATATCTGCCTGAGACTCAGTCCCTCTCTGAAAAGCCAGTGATTGCTTTAGGTGACTGGTTGCATCATACATGATATACTGGTGAAACGTAAATCAGTTTACGTAAGTAAATTAAATAAACAAACAAACAAACAAACAAATAAATAAATGTCTGTGACATTAGTCAAAATCAAAATTTTCAAGCCTGAGTAGGGTAACAGTGAACTATTATCTATTTAGCTTGGGAAACTGGCACATACAGCTTCCATTGGTCTCCCAAGACTTGGTCAGGTTTGGCAGAATTTGGACACCTGCCTGAAGGCTTTCACATTTGGTTGCTTCTGTTCTCTGGTAGGAAGCTGAACTTTGTTAGACCACATGCATAAGAGATAATGCTGTGTTTTGGCTTCAGTAGCTAGCCAAATTCAGGGCATTACAGTCTGTCTCCATTAGGGCAGGGCAACTGGTGAGTGATGCAAATATTTTCTTGATACTGTTTGTTTATAAAGATTTCTTATGTGTCTAAATGTAGCAAGACTCCAGAATTAATATCCATTATCAAGTATTAATGTCTGAGTTCCCTTTCTCATCAGCAGTAACTCCAAAGCCATTTGTCTGTGTCAGTTTCTATAGAACCTGTTGTCTGGCTGAGGCAGGTATTTTCTTTTAATGGGGAATGTATTCACGTCTAAGTTTTCTTCTCTTATTTTCTGCACTCATGTTCCCAGTTTTAAAGTACTTTTGTCTTCAATTTTGTCCCTGTTCTACCTCCTTAGATGATCCTTCCTAATTTTCAACTTAATCTTTGCCTGAAATACTCATTTATTTGCTGAGCATTTTAAAGATTCTTAATATATTTTGTCCTGTTCATTATATGCCACAAAATTCCTCTTTCTGAAATACTTTCTTTTGTCCTAAAAACTTCCTGAAAGCTTTCAGTTGCAAATGTGTTAAATACCCCTTTTCAAAATAGGATTGTTAGGTTTCTACAATCCAAATCTTTGTTTCTCCTCAGAGAGATGAAGTGGTGGTGCAGCACAATCCTAGAATAGCAGAACTCAGCTTGTGTTAAAGACAGATAGGCACAATTACAGTGCCCTTTGAGTGAGAAAAAGGAGGATTCTGGGTCAGAGCGTATAAAATTCCTCAGGATGTTGTTGGATGAAGATGAAAGAGAGCAGGCCCTGTGTAGATATGAACAAGTCCACCTCTTTTACCCAAAATTTAATCCTCCTCTCCATCTATTCTGTCTATTGCTTCAAGACTGGACATTGACCGTCATTCAGACACAGCTGTCTCCACCTCTCTTGTCTAAGTGCATGTGCCAAACTTCTTGCATTTCTGCAATTCAGCAAATTATAAGCAGAAAGTAATCAAAACAGTTTTCTGGTAACAAAGAGTCCTTTTTCAGAATCAATCCTCACTTTCTTCAATAGAGGACAAACTAAAACTGTCTGCCACTGGTATTGGCATTACCAAGCACTTGTGCCCAGGTTCAGACTGTGATTTGATATCACAGTAGATAGCTTTTTCCAATAATACCTGGAATCGTCCTTTGATTCTTAAAAGCCATTGTGGGGATTTATGTTCCTCACCGCAGACTTCCTCACACACAAGCACTAGTAACGAATCTGTACATCTAGATCTAACCACAGCCAGAGACTGCTTTCAGGTGATGCAATGACTTAACTTCAGACATCTGAGACTTTTCCTGTAATAAGCCAACATTCTCCAAAGGCCTTCATATTTGTCTATAAGAATGCTCATAAACTCTAACCACTAGTATCCTACCCAGCATGAAAGATGTCTTTAAATACAGGTAGAGGAAGTTCAGAGTAGTTCCAAGACACCTTTTCAATGCACAAGGTGCTAGGTCATATACTCTGTTGACCACTGAAATGCTTCCTCTTCTCCTCCAGCCCAAGAAAGGACAGACTGCATTTGTAAAACACCTCTCCTGATATTCATTGCACATCTATTAACTATAATGCAAGCCAATCAAATTATTATCTCAAAACTATCGAGACTCCTGGCTGAAATTGCAGCGGTCCAATTTCCCTACTCCATTTTCAGACAGGTTTCCATTCCTAGTCACTGTCTCCCTTTCAGACCAATTAGGCGATTCAGTTTTCAGTCCTTAATTTTTTCCCTTGTATTATTAGCTTGTCTGATTCAATAAACTGTTACTCTTGAGCCAGTCTCTCAGGCACTTCAAGGTTTCTATTCCATTTTATTGGTCAGATTCCCATTATGTCTGTCTTGCTGCCAAAGGTACGTCATGAATCTCATCGTAAGCCTACAAGCCTTTTCTTCAAACTATTTCTTTCTGTTTTTTTCAACTGGGTGATGGGTAGACAGTGAAATACTGCCTGCTAGTCATTGTAAATCAACTTCTTATGATCATGTTTTTCAGTATTTTAGCATCTCACTCGATTGATTTCCTTTAAGTATGCATTGGCAAGTGCATTCTTTGCCTTACAAATCAAATATTCTTCTTCATGTATTCTTCAAGAATTTTGTAAATTAGCCAAGTGTTCCTTTCTTCATCAAGCGTAGCGGGCACATATCTCTTCTTACTGGGCTGCAGATAATCAGTTTTCATCTAGATTGCCGGTGGTTGCTTCCTCTTTTGGTGCACCGCTGCAAGGAATGACTCACCATCTGTGGCAAATTCCACAATCACTTGGAAGGCCTTTGGCCTCCTATCTTGGATCTTTATCAGCATGTGCAGATTTGGCGTAACATGTATTCAGGGACCCCTCCTTCACTGTGCCTGGTGGATGACTCTCGGCACATCCTCTGGAAGGTAAGATGACGTAGGCATGGTGTAGGCATCAATCAGCTTAAACTGATAGGTGGCTGCAGACTAGATATTCAACAGCTGCATAACTCAAGTCTTTTGAAAAGCAGTGCCTGTGGCAGAATGAAGTAGCACTGCTATTAGGAAGTGTCATCTTCTCCGCTATTTTGGCAACAGTGCCTAAAAAGTTTTTCAGGGGAGCTTCGCAAAACGAGAGCAAGTGAAACTCTTCCACTCACCCTGTGTAAGTTCATGCCCTGTGAGATAACTTGGTACTGTACTCGAATTGTAAGCTACAGTGACCACATTCGTCTGATTGAAGGGAGATGAAGTACTCTTACAACTCTTCTTCAGAAGTTTTTAACCCCAAATTCAAAAAAATTCACAGTGCTAGATATTCTCATGCCTCTTCCTCCTAGGTGTACAAATAACGCTATTGATGATAAGACAGTAACTTGGCTGAAAGAAAGAAATTTTCTCCACTTCACTGCTGCATTGTCAGTGTAATAGGAATGTGTTCAAATGTAAATGTGGGAATAAGGTGTATCTCCTGAAGCTCAGACTTAAAAACAAACAGTTTCTTCTACACTTTCTGTATAAGTAACCCATTAAATAATAAAATATTTAACCCGTTGGAATAGAGAATCTTACAAATTCAGTAGATGCTTTCAAATATCAGTAGTAAAATTAATGAAATATTAATTCAGATCAAATAATCCAAGTTTTCTCTAAAACTTTACATTAACAACTTCCATATAGGGGATTATTTTGCAGTTGGCAAGCTTATGAACATTTTACTCCTATCATGATGCAGAACTTCACTGCCCTTGAATTGTTCTCTGTTACATATATTAAAACTCATGCCATATGTCAGGAATCAGGTTATATAAATGAAAAGATCAGTCATCTGTGGTAGTTAAAGATTAGAAATATTTTCTTTATCTAGAGTTTTTTCAATTCGATGTAGTGTCTCTCTAGTACTCTGTAGTAAGCTCATCTGTTGTATTATATCCATTATGGCTTAAATGTTTGTTTTTTACTTTCTGTAGCAAAACGCATGATCTCTTGAGAGTTAAATTTAGTAGATTAGAATGAACTCCCTTCCAGTCTTTTCATGTGGCAGCCTGCCCATAAGATCAAAACACATAAATGTAGGTTATGTTTAATTTCTAAATCAGAGTGTTGTGGACAGATGTTTGAAACCTTAAGATGACTCAGATTCATTTCTTGCATGGCTTTCTGCCTGGATAACCATACTGTAGATCATGCCATTTCTTCTTTACTGATGTATTGCCGTTGTGGTGACATGTATAATTTTATCATAACCTTTCTGTTAATGGCCCAAACTGTGTCTTCTGTAATGACCATGCAACCAAACCACATTGGATATGAAGGACCACTTCTATCTTTAATGTCAGCTGATCTCAGTCGGATAACATGAGAGATGATTGTTACTTTCACCCTTCTCTGAATTTCTTTCAACTTTATCCAGCTCAAGGTGACAGACCCAAAATGATCGGTGTCTTTATTTGATGCAGCATGCCCAGCTGTTTCTTCACTACGTGGCTGTTCTTTGTCTGTGTATGGAACATAGCGAGGGCTTTTGCAGAAAACATTTGAGTGACCGTTTCATTTGAGTATGTGTCCCCCACTGTGGATTTTCATGGTTATGTCACAGCTTTTTGCAGCTAATTTTTCTCAGAGAAGCAGCCGATGTATTCTTACGCGGTACATTTAGATTTTTGGTTAGAATCTGATTCAAAACTCTTCTGAGTAAACAGAAAGGATTGCACAAAAGGTTTTGATAGACCTTTGAAGTTACTTCTATTTATCAAGATAAGAATGGTAAGAGAAAGAAGGCAGCATTTTTTTTTTTGTTTCCTTCTTTGGATCAGGATAATTTAAAAAAAATTGCTTTGGTTCTTTAATTTTAACCTAATTCACTCAGAATCAAGCTGCTTAATGGAACAGGGACATCTTTATGGCAAGTTTGTTTCTTTTGCAAAGCAACCGTGAAAATTCTAAACCCTAGCACATTTTAACTTAGTTTTTCTCTGGCTGCCTTCTTGTTTATAAATTAAATATTTTGACTCTCCTGTTTTTATACTCCTTTTTACCCCTGTTGTGACTGTTCAAAGAACTCTCTGTCTGGGGTGTTGCAGCAGAGCAGATTCAGACAGTTCTGCTCGGAGAAGGAAGTGGAGAGTTTTGGTTCCCATTTTGCACTTCTGGAACAGTTTAGGGAAGGAAGCACCTTTACACCTTTTATTGTTCGTGGTTGCTGACATCATATCCTTCCCTGACCACTCTGTGCGTGTTTCCTGCCATTCTATCAAGATTCTTCTGTGTTGCAGAGAAGGGATGGCGGGTGTGCATGTGTGTGTGTGTGAGTGCGCGCGCGCGCGCGCAAGCGCGTGCATGTGCATGTCTGTGTGTGAATGTGCAAGCGAGAGACGGGAGCGGTCAAGTGATCTGCTGTGCTTGTCCACTAGCTCTTTCCCTTCTCAAGGCTCAGATCAATCTTCTGTCAGCTACCACTGCCTCTGCCAAATCATACAGTGAACAGAAGCCCGCCAAAAATGAAGTTCCTCTTTTTGTAAGCTGTCTGACTTTTTTTTTTTTTTTTTTTTTAATTATTTTTTTTCCCCCCCAATGTTTGGGTTTGCAAAAAGAAAAAATGCTGAAGACTGTAACACCATAGCATGTAACTATGTGTTTCTTTAAGTGCAATTTGTTTTCATGTGACCGTGTCATTAAGTTGGAAGGTTTCTTTTATGTGGAGAGTTACTTCAACAAAGCTTCTGTAATTACTTTAAGTTCCTTTTTAGATTCCCTTGGATAATGAAAGCCTGCAGTACTATTTGAGTTTTGTAGTACTTTTCTAGCTGATGTGCTTTTTTAGTGTAATGGAAGTACAATTTATCAGTTAACGGGAAATTTAAATACCTAATGCTGTAATCCTTAATCCTGCAAGAACTTCCAAAAAGTACTGAGAACGCTGGTGAAGTCCTAAAGCAGCCATGGGGGTTTGCTGGTCTTGAGTTCTTTACATTCTGTTTGACTCCAAAGTCACCAGCCTTTGAAGGTTTTATCCTTTCAATCAGAAATCTTGATTTACCCATCTGAATCGACTTGATTTGGAATCAATCCAGCTGTCTGCTTTATATATGTACTAATGAAATGAATAGAATTATATGCAAACACGTAGTGAGGACAGCACATGGAGCAGTATGTGATGAGATGTATATATGTGTCAAAGTGTAAGGCAGGTATGGAGAATACCACAGCACTCCAAATATATTTCCAGCAGCAGTAAGAATAGCAAAAATTACTTTTATTAAAAAAGGAAATAAATTTGCTAGAAAAACTGAAAAGCTTTGATTTTAAATTAGACTAGCAAACACAAAGCAAATGGGAGAGATATTTTTTTTTGCATTCATGCAAAAAAATTTAACCCGCTGACAGTTGAAACAAATTTATGTTTCTTTGCAAATTGTACATTGGATGCACATGACCTAACACATACTGTCTTCTCCTTCAGGTTCTCTTAAACTGTGTGATAATATTGAACAACCATATCATCCTTGCTCCCTTTCAACTTTATTTTCCACTACAGGCAATGAAGAACAAAATTCTGCTCATGAAGTGTTGCCTGAATTGCTTAGAGATAATTTTGTGTAGATCATAGGAATTTTAAGTGTTCTGACTTTAGGCTGTCTATAAAAGCTTTTGTTGTTTGAAGACTGGTCTTAAATGTGGAACTGATAAGTGTGTGGGAGGGACTCAACATACAGCTCTTCCACTAAGATTTCTGTCCTTCCTGGTAGATTTTCTCAGTGTTCAGTCTTTTTTTTTTTTTTTTTTTTACTTTTTTTTTTCCCGAACTCATTCAGCGTCAGCGTCTTGATCTGCAGAGCAGCTCTCATCCTTGCTACCCTGTCGCCACTGCTCTAATCTGTCCACCCTGACCTTCCACCTTGCAGACTTTAGGCAGGCGTAGTGCTGTAAGCCGATAGTGCCACTGCCCACAGCTGAATGAAAGGAAAGGAAGTTGTTCCATATGCATTTGCTGTGGATTAGCGTATGGGCTTACTGTTACAGAGAAAGCCTGTTAGGCTCCTTTGGGTCCTGCATGTGCATGGGAAACACCAGCCTAACTTGCTCTTTGTATCGGAGGTAAGGCTATAGGAAAAACAGGAAAGAAACCCAGTCCAAGGAAATTTAAAACTGTTTCTAAAAATAGACTGGGTTTGTTTGTCAACACTGAGTATCAGATAAGACTGTCTCCTAGCTTTGGTTGGGGAAAAAAAAGTTTTATAAATACATTTAATCAACTTAACTTATTTCAAAGGTTTTGACTTCTATTTTTTTTGCTGTAAATACGATTAAGCACCTATGTGTCTTTTTCAGCAGTGCAAAGTTGAGCTGTTTTCAAAGAAGTAAAAAGCAGGGAAAAAAAAAAAATTGCAGCCTTTACACTTTATTATATTGGCAATATGAAATGTTCCATGTTCTGCATTATGGTAATGATTTAGGCATAACATAAATATGCCTGGCAAATAATAAAAAATGCATTCATGTACAGGAAGGTATTATTTTACTTGAAAATTTGTTTTACCCAGCAGGTTAATTACATCAGGGTGGCTAGTTGGAAAACTCAGACTAACTGCTTGTTTGTTAACTTATTTTCTTCTTAGGGCAATAGAGCAGCTTGAAGTTTAATGTATGCAAAGAAAATCAGGAGAGAATTGAAGATCAGAATGAGTGAGGTCTAGCTTTTCTACCTCAGTAGCTTTGAATCAGAGCCAAATAATGGATTAAATGGCCAGGACATCGGCTTAGTGTTACGTAATATATTGTGAGAATTTATCAGGTTGGCTGCGAGACTGCGAGCTTAAAATAAATAAGGAAACACCAGCCTCTGTTTTAAAATTACTTACTTTTTATTTCCAAGGCAATATTTTTAATACACTGTGGATCTAACATAAAAACTTCAAAATATTGTTTTTAATTAATTTGTTCAGATTTTTGTTTTCTCTTCTGTATTTAAAAGAACTCTGCTGTTCTGCTGAAAATATGTAAATCTAAAAATACTTTAAAACACAGGTTAAAAAAAAAAAAAGAAAAAAAATGCATCTTTTACCTTGGTACTAGACAGAACATTGCTGTTTTCTTCTCTATCAACTCTTCTATTGCTGAAAATACCTTACAGATGATAGAATTTAATTTTGTGATTTATGACTTTTTTTTTTAAATATGCAATGTGCATTATGTTTTTTATATATTGCATCTAACCGTCCTTAGTCTTGCAATGGAACCACTATTGTAAAGTTCAAGGAGCTAATATCAGTGCATTACTGAAACTGTGAAAATATTTTTCAAAGCCTTCTTACATTATCATCTGTCCCTATTATTCTGTGCTATATAGCTTGTCTTTTGGTGCAAGAATTTTTATAAGGAAATATATATGTTTGCTTGTTATAAATCATTCGTCTGAATGTTTTAGAATTTACGTTGAAATGAAATGAGGGAAAAGGCACTACTGTTTTCTTCAAGTATCTTGAGTAATACTTGCACTAATCTCTATTCTTAAAGAATAAGGTTAAAAATTTTGGATTTAAAGTGTCTGACATCTCCCATATATCAAGTAACACTTTAATAAAGGTCCATCCTATTTGCATAATGAGGGACATTATCACCTCTGCTGTCAAAACACAAGATTGTTTTCCCTTCAGAAATGAATTAGCTGGCCTACTTAGCATACATAGGTACAGAAAGGTTCATTAACTCTCTGATTTAGGTAATTTTTCATATTAGAGCTGTGAGTGATACTTAAAACTGGAGACACCTAATTGCGTTAATTTTTTTGGCAATGTGTATTTCGGTCTTTTTCTTCATTTCGCCACATATTGGCAGGTTTGTTCATAAAAAGAAGCCTTTGAATTAAATTACTGTTTCTCTGTGCGTTACTTATTTTATAGATGCAGTAAATTTTTATTATAATTTATTTGTACAGCGTATTATAATGAGGCTGCTTGGTCAGCTTCATATAATAACTTCCATCTAGTTACCAATTTTGTCATAACATTTGATTTCCTTTCTGTGTTTAGCAGGAGCGGATGCAGGGGGCTGTGAACTGAGTAGTGCAAGTGCTGAAGAAGGAGGTTTGTTTTGAGGAAACGGGAAAGAGGAAGAAAAGAGAAGGAAAAAATACCTAATTTTAAGGAAGAAGGAGAGAAAAAAAAACGGGGACTATGGGGAGAAAAAAGATTCAGATTACAAGGATTATGGATGAACGTAACAGACAGGTGAGTAGCAAAATTAGTCTATTTGAACATTATATTATATTTCCAAGCTCACTCTCATAAGTGATTAAAAAGTTGATAATGTAGTTGATGTACGTATACCTATACCTCCATATATGTATACATATAGACAATGTTTGGAAGACTATCAAAGAAAAAAAGTACTTTTGGAAACAACCAGAAACCTCACACGCTGTTTTTTTCAAGTTTAGTAATATGGATAGTTAGGAATTTATTACTTGAGGCCTTGATTCCACAAAGGCTGATAAGTATTCTCTGCTTTGGGCCCCTTCTGTGCTCACTTTGATTTCAGTGTGTAAGGTATATGGTTAAACATCTGCAAGTTGTTACAGGACACAGCCTTTGTATTTTGTGAACTATTATGAGTTTACTTGCAGGAGGACATGCACCTAAATTCAGAGATCCAAATTATAGATGTTTCTACATGTTCACAGTGTTTCTGGTTTTCCCTCCTCCGTATAAAGGTGATAACACTTTGTAAAAAAAATCTGATCTTTCCCTGCATGAATTTTAAAAAGAGTTTGAGTAGCCTGACACATTCCAAAATAATACTGGCATGTTGTAGTCATGAAACAAAGTCTCCGTTACTGATGCTAAGGCTGAATAGGTCCAGCAGGACTGGTTAAGTAATTATTACCACTGCTTTAGATAAAATGGCTGAGCAGCTGTCACATACTATCAACACTACCTCTGCTAGTTAAAATGTGGTCATAAATTAGAGAAACCTCTTTCCTGTTTTCAGAAAAATAAAATTCAGCAATTGGCATCTTTAAAATAAAATCAGTGAAAAGCTGCCACAGTTTACATTTGACATAAATGGGTGGATGGATGTTTTGAAGATTCACAAATGTTGAGAAACTCTCCATATAATTATGTATCACCATGATTAGTGTTCTTCATACGTGTGGCTGCAGTTTAGGAGTAACCTTCAGTAGCTGTGTTTTAAGAACTTGATACTGATTTACTATTCATATATTAGTTCTAAATACATTTCTTCATACATTCAGGGTTGCTTTTTTAAGAAGCTGTTAGTCTTCAAGGATTTTCTAAAGCCATAAAATAACTCAGGCTAGGAATAACAACAAGTTATAACATCTAAATATGCTTTACGAGAATTTTTAAATTTTATAGTGTTTGTAGTCACTTGTGTTCTCCCTGGCAGAAAATCATGTATAAAAGCAAAATTCTATTTATGACGGGTATATTTTGTGTTTTCCCTAAAGGCTGCCTACTGCTGTGGGCCAAACCAAAAAGCAGTAATTCTATCAATATAAAACCATCACCATATTTATTTTAAATTAGTTTACAGATTGGGATTGAAATTGGATGTGAAGTAATGAACTGAATTTGTCATTAAACATGAAGACACTAGTTGTGTGGAACTTTCCCATACTACCCTGGTCTCTTTTTGAAGTGAATCTGAATTATTTTGTAAATGAGACGACAGAACTTTACCATTAGTAACGTTAGTTCATACAATAGATTCAGTGGCTGCTTGCTTCCTCAAATACAGGATTTATGGAGAACTTAATCCCCAGTTTTGTCAAAGACAGTCTCACTAACAGCTGATTGGTCTTTTAACCATTTCTACAAGATGTGCTCTTTCAGAAGCCTCAATGTTTCTTAAAATAGAGTGTCCCTAGTGCTATATGAGCAAGGTTGCTTTTAATAGAGAGGAGGAATCAGTGCACTGATCCAGGCACAAAGCTTACTCC
>WTSP01013998.1:54462-69960 GCA_025331215.1 Actenoides lindsayi
ATTTTTAAAAATATTTAAAAGTTGCACAAAAAAAAACCCCAACAGATTAAAAGTTTTTGATTAATAAAATTAAGATACCAGCTGAAGAACAGTTCCACAAAGCTTACTTGTAGCTCCATATAGCATGATGTTGATGGAGACACTTTTCTTTCCTATCTCACCAAAAGACCTTTCCAAGAACAGCAGCAAATCTGTTGTTGCCTCTGTTCCTGTTCAGTGTTATTTCACAATATAAGGCATGTTGTTTGGGAATATGGTACACATGGATAGTGCATCCTCAGCTGATTTCAGGCATATAAATTCTCTGCAGGACAGCACATGCTGAGAAAAATTGGTGGAACATGTATCAAACAAAGGGATATAGCAATAGTTTAATTCTTCTGCTCTCTCCCAGTGCAAGAGTGAATCCATTTGAATAACAGAGGTTTTTGCAAAAGGCTTCAAGCTGCCTCTGGAAGGTGATTTCTGTCCTTGCTTTTCCACTCATTTGCCTAGTGTCCTCACTAGCTATTTACATTAACCCTTGAATGGAGTACTTGTCTTATCATTATAACAACTGCTTTCTTCCACCCTATCATCTGCTGTGGTAGGAGACTCACCTTCTGTTCAAAGTGCTTGTATGAATGGATTGGGAAGGACAAAAATAGTCCTGACCTCTCTTCAGGGGTAATTTTTCTGAGCAAATCTAGTTGGTTGGATTCATGTACTTTAGTGACCATACTGGTAATAAATGTAAGTTGAAACTGTCCATAGTCTGGCTGCAGATCTCACAGAAATGTGCAATACAGGGATGTGTTCTGCACTTTTCCAAAAACTGTTCGAAACATTGAAGTTTTGGGATAAAAGTTAAAGGAAAACTACCACAACCTAGACATTAGATGCCCGGTCCTGTTACCCTGGACTGCATAACAGCGCTGTCATTGACTTCAGAGAGTGCAGAATTCAGGCTTTTAAGCAGGAGGAGCCATTAATTTACTGTTGTTTCATGTGGGCTTCCAGTTGGCTGTATTTTCCTGGCCCTCGTAGTTAACCGTGTGGTGACAAAGGTGGCTAAGGTGTTTGAATCTGCTGTGAATGATCACAAATTCCCCTCGGTTGTGAAAGTTTCAGAACAGTCTACCTGAAAAATTCCCTTTCACTCCACTTTTAGCCACAGGGAGAAGGGGTATGAATATCTCTCAGGGCTAGAGTAAATGTGTATTTATTTGTGTAGTTTAGTTACCATCATCATAGTAAATGGAAACGAAAACTCTCAAGTGAATTCTATTATTAGCAGCCAATGTGAACAGAGGTTTTCTTTTTATTATTGCCACACTGGATAATACAAGCTTCATAAATGTAGAAATATAATAAATTTCTGGCATCGTTGCTGAAGCTCATGAGATCGTGGTAGCCTTGTCAAGGGCCCATTTGAGTAGACTGCATACATGATATTAGCTGCACCACCAGTAGAACTGATAGACAAAAATATTAGCATGGACATCTGAAGTTGGAAGCTCCTGACTACTACAAATCCTTCGTGCAGAAATTTCAGTTGGGCAGGTCGGAGACAGATGACATTTTAAACAACCTAGAATTCTGTATTGTTAAAACAAACAAAAAAACCAACAAAAAAAAAACCCAACGAAGAAGAAAAGAGGAAGGGCATTTGCAAAAACATCGGGGAACTTAATTTTCATGTGTTTTCTTAACTGAAAGAAAGAATTCAGCTACCTCTGCTATGGTCAACACATAAAGGAAAAATTGCATTCAACTGCCTCAGAAAAGTCCTTGTATTTTTTCAGTTGGTCTGCATCAGTTCAAAATACTTTGTTACTTTTAATCAGGGCCTTTTGTGGTCTTCTGTAGACTGGGATCATCTGAAACTCTCTTTGCAGAGACCAGGCAGGGCTGCCCAGGCCTAAAATAAATAGGTGTAATGACGTAAATGATATTGTATTACTGTTAAACAAGGTCACTTTACAAAATATCTCATTAAATCCGTGGTCTGTGAGCTAAATGTAGAGGTACATTGACCCAGGAAAGAGGGCATATTGAACCAATGACATTCTGGTATCAGGTCTAGAACACCCTTTTGCTTTTAATCCACTGTTTTTTTTATAGTTGGTAATGAAAAATATCAGGTTTTATACGGGAGTCCACTACTTTTTATCCCTCTGAATATCTTGTTAGTTAGTTCTGCATATTTTTTTCCTGCTTGTGAAGCACACTGTTGTCGGATTCACAGTTAAAACTGAGTTGAGCTTAGCTAATGATTCTGCTGTTTAAAACATCTCTTCCAATTTGCAGTGAGCTGCTGCGAGCTTAAGTGTTATTAAATACCATAGGAAGCATACACTTCAATATTAAGGTGCTTAAATAGTAAGACACGCTTTTTAAATATCACATCTGTGTAATTCTATGGGGTATGACAAACTCTTGCTGTTTAGCTTTTTCATACATAGACCTTTCATCGTTCTTTGATTCCAGCAAATCTGTAAAGCTATAAACCAAGGCTTACTGCAGTTATCAGCTCAATAGAGAACAAATTAAAGCAGATAAGTAAAGCGAGGTTATGGGGCAGGGGAAGAATATCCTGGAGGGAAATGACCGTTTGCAGGAAGACCTAGATTTGTTCTACTGACTTCGATACCTAATGCTGCTAGTTTCAAAACTAATTTCAGCCTCGTGTATCTATTTTTATCTGTGTTTCAGCTCTATTTAAAAGGAAAGAGTAAGAGACTATTGACTGAATCAGAAAATCCCCCTTAGAAAGAGAGCCTTGCATATTAGTGCTAACATGAGTGCAAGTTAGATAGAAAACTTTTTTTTTTTCCCACCAGTTTCCTGATATTTTCAGTCTTCCCTCATGGAGTGTCTTCTTTTTATCCAAGATCTGAGATTGTATGATTCTTCTTTTCCCCACAGGGAAACATTTTCACACAAAAACATAACTGCCTAACTATGCAACTAAGCATTATTCTGTTAAATGAACCTTTGTCTTACACATCATGTATTTTATCTTTTACATTTTTTGATTCCTTTTCTTGCTTACATTAAAATGCACACAAGGAGACATATACTTGGAATACTGCATTACAGTTAGGTCTTCGTCCCATTTACTTCAGAGGTAAAGTTAGGTTTATGTAAGCAAAGAATACACCCCAAGTTTTCACGCACAACCCTGGCACCACTTTTCACATTATGCCAGGCTAACTGAGAAGTAAAGTTTTAAGAGAGCTGCTGAACTGAGCTATGAATTTCTAGAACATATTATATTTAAGTGTGCTTATGTTACAAATGTATGTTCTGAGCATAATTTAGAGCGAATTAGCATAAGGTAAATATTTAGGTCAAATTACTTTTAATTTGAAGTGTGAGCAAGAAGCCTAAGTAAAGGGAGTTGCAGTAGTGAATGAGGCATCTGCCAGCACAGCAGAGCTGAAAAACAGTGCAGAGACAGGCACAGCCTTGCTGTCTTGCAAGGAATGGTTTGGAAAGCCCTGGGGGAGAAAGAGCTGGAGGTGGGAAGCAGAACTGAAGCCATTGTGGAGAGGAAGAAGTTACACTCTTCCTGTTATGACAGGAAATGCAGACAAATGTGCTTCCTGACCATTTGCTCAGCAGGGAATGAAATATTCTTTGACCTTTACCTTATGAACATTTTAGCAGCACAGAACTAGTAAACATGTTTTTTACCCTAAACATTTATTTGTACCTGCCAGAACTGGTGGTAGCTTACTGAAAAAAAAAAAAAAAAAAGTCAGCTTTCTTGCATATTGTATTAGCCATAGAGATGTTGGGTTTTGCCTAGAATACATACATATCTATACATCTATATATAATGGACTTAATATTACCTCTCTGATTGAACAGAAGGAAATGAAGTATCAGAGATTAACTGTTATTATTCTTTCATCCCTGACTGGTTTTAGATCCTAATTTGTGTGTTAGAAGTGGGAAGCATATTGATGCTGCCTTACCTACCAATTTCTGAGTTGCTGTATCATCTGCTAATTAACACATCTTCCAATTATTCCTCCTCTCTTTACTTACAAAGAAGAAATTTGTGTGAGAGATCTACCATCATGTGTTGGATTTGGGCAGACTGAATGGTATCACTAATAACACTAAAAATGGGGCGTAACACACAAGTACAAAACCTTCTTTTTTATACGGATTAATCATGAACATTTTATTTATTATAGCTATAATTTTAGAGCATCCTGCTTAGGACTCCTCTTTATCTGGACTTCTCAGCAAGTCATAGCTCAATACGCTTGAGGCTTCCCGGGACAATAGCTCTTTTACCAGCATAAATCACTGCTGTCTCATCCCTGTAAGTTATGCTGGAGGGTTGTAAGAACATGGAAGCAGGCTGCTGAAGGTCCTTCACTGCTCTTTAAAGGGTCTTTCATTTAATATGGCATGCCCAGCTGTTGCATAAAGGAAGGTTTGTCTAGAGCAAACCCTGCACTGGTGCTGCTTCCCAGACCCACTGAGGGTTACTGTAAAGATTGTTGCAGCCAGGCCTCTTCATATGACAAATAGATCTAAACAAAAATCAGACAGGAGGAAGGGGAACAGAGAATAGGACAAGAGCTGTTGCCTCTCTAGTTATTTGGGGTTTCAACATACGACAGAATTAGGTGCCTGGCAGTGACATTTTAGTCAAGAGCCCCTCAGTTTACGCATGGCCAATTTGACTTTATTATGTTTGAAGTTAGGTGA
Source organism: Actenoides lindsayi (assembly GCA_025331215.1). Classification (NCBI taxonomy): domain Eukaryota; kingdom Metazoa; phylum Chordata; class Aves; order Coraciiformes; family Alcedinidae; genus Actenoides; species Actenoides lindsayi. The sequence continues at coordinate 59,173 of WTSP01013998.1, forward strand.
ACTGCTCATGTAGTACCTCCTGTTTGTCACATACGTCACATATACCATGCTTACTCCATGTGCCTGTGTCAGAAACGTAGACATTCCGGATGAAATAAGGATAAACAGAACAATATCTGTTCTTGTCCAGGCAGTGTCTGAATCAGATGCTCCTGTGCACCAGTAGTCCCTGTTTTTCACTAGTTGCTCATACACGTTTAATGGCAGGAAACGTATAAGGGAAGGATTATGTGCAAATTCCCTGCTTCTCTCATTATCCTATGTCAGCAGTTATATATCTTTATAATCACGATAGGCAGATGTAAGGGGAACGCTGATGTTTTGCCACTGGCTGGACCGAATTGCTTGAAAGATCACAGGACTACTACTTTGAAAACATAAAATGCTAGCACATATGCTGTGACTGTTAGTGACACGTACAGAGTGCTGTTATGGCTCAGCTACTCTGTGTGTGTGAGGTTTCAGAAAAAGTACTAGAAAGACCTGAATTAAAAACAAAACAAAACAAAACAATAACATAAAATAATCACAAATCATCTCCCACCAAAAAGAATACAGGAAGAAACAAAGACTACCTTGTGACAAAGATAAATAATGTATCCTGAAGGTTGTATTCATTAAATGGGAGTATTTATGGCTGCTTCTCTTCCTCCGCTGGTGTATTAACACCTATAAAAAGCATATAATTGTTACTACAAATTGAGCTAAAGGACTATTACCAGTGGCCAATACCACCATTCACACTCATATGCATTTACATTTCAGCACATGAAAGAATTTATGCACTCAACCAAGCAACATTACCTTCTAATTTATTTAGTTTTAAGTTTTACTTACTAGTGATCAAACAAGAAAGTCTGCTTGGGGCCAAATTACCCTCTAAATGGAGCATATCACAGTGTGTGATATGCACAGTTGAATTCAGGCTGTCTACAGCCCCACTCAGACATTGCAATGCATGGCCCACGAACCACCTCTCAGAAGACTCTTGCAGCTTTATGTATGAAGGGCTGGTTGAGAGGTGTTTCCATGGTATTGAGCCAGAGTTGAAGTGGAAAAATGTCCTTTTCAAAATCCTCTTTTGTCAATGCCTTTCCTTTAGCACACACAGTGGGTTTCACCTTTAGGTAGAATTTAATCCAAAGTGCTTAAAAATCTCGCCTTGATTTATATCAAGGCACTTGGAAGCTGGCTACTTCACTTTTTCTTTAGCTTTCCCATTACTTGAAAGCAGCATCTGATTTGCTCACAGCCTGTGAAGTCGTCGTTATTTATACCTCTTCATATACAAAAATGCTGCAGGCTTTAGTAGCCTAACTTTGTGGTACCCCCATTCCTGTTGTGAGGACGGGTTGGCTCTTAATTTTTTAAAAATAACCTTTAAATAAGTAAAATAACCATAGAGCTATGACGAATGTAATAGATTAGTGGGTTTTTGAGTTAATATGAAGGGCTAGAATTTGGTTATTTTTTGATATGTTTCACAGGAAAATGTGGTACTCTCCACACACTGCTCTTTTTTGCAAAGTATAAAACTGAAACTGTACATAAAAGCACCTCATAACAGTATTTAGAAATTGTGTCATGCTTCAAACATCCTATTTCATAGACACAAGATTAAAAAGGTTTTAAAGGCAGTTGAATGCTGGCCTCTTATCTGTTCCACTTCCTCCCTCCACTCCACTTTCATTCTCCCCAGTTCTCACACTGCCTTTATAAAATATTGTATCCCCAGAAGAGAAGGACTTTCTAAATTGCCTATCATTCTCCTAAAGAGGAGAAAATTTGTGAACTGAGAAACACCTACAGATTAGCAGTGGTTTAGACAGCAGGGATAATTAATCACATATTGTCAGGAAAGAACATGTAGTGATTTGATTCTTCCTGCTGGGGGAAAAAAAAAAAAAAAAAAAAGTTAAATATTAAACAGATAATGAAATGCATGCACTTTTTTGGACATTCTTTTTAAAATATGTTGACCAATTGTCTCACTGTATGTGTGTTATCTTTCAGGCTCACTAGTGTTCTTTAAGTCAAATCACAAAGTAACTGTCCATTGTTATATGATGGTATCACAACTGAGAACTCTGAACACAGTCTATGGTAATCAGACTATGGATAAGACCTGGATTTTTTTGGTACCGTAGCTACAGCTACACAAAAGCTTGTGTTCATGCAGATTGTGAGTGCCTTGTTTATTCTCAGGACTAAGGCAGTTCAAGTGTAGCCAGAGCTTCTTAAGTGGAGGTTGCAAAACTGCCTTGCACTTAAACAAGAGAGACCAAATGTTTTAAATAATTTATGCTAGTTTTTACCACTCAGCAAAATTCGTGCAATACTAGAATATTATCAGTTATTTTAGACAACATGTATTAGATAATTTCAGTTTGTGTAACAATGGTTAACAAACAAATGGTTAACAAACAAATGGTTAAGATATTGAGACCCAGAAAAGGTTAAGTAATAAAGATACTGTCTACTTATATTGCTCACAAGAATATTTTAGCATATGGAAGAGAAGTATATTCATCTTCCTTATGTAGCCACATAGGAGAAAGTATGCAAAAAGATTATTTCTTTTTAAATGTCTTGAAGAGTATTCTTAATGTTTTCTGAAGTTGCTTAACTTTCCCTGTGCATTTGAAAATACAGGTTCATCCCTACTATAAACTGTTATAAAAGCATGATATATTTATTTATATGTGTAATATATATATATATGTAAAGACAAGCCACAAGAAATGGCGTGTTTAAAAAGAAAATTATTATTCCAGATCACCATAGAAACAGTTGTAGATAAAATTGTTTTTAATGCATTTTATCAGGAGTGGCAGAAGGCATTATCTGATAGATTTAGAAAATGTTAGAAATATCAAGGAGTTGAAAACAAATCAAATGTATAGAAATTAAGATTATATTTTAAAGAAGGAAAAGAAAAAAAAAATAATAATAAGACCTAGCTGATCTGTTGTTCTTTTCACTTTCCACAAAAAGGAACTGTAACCAGTATCATTCTGGTGATAGGTATTATGAAATAAGTATGTGCTGTGCAGCACAGCTGTGTGGTTATTCTAAATGTTCAGGAGCACCTAACAGTAAACACAAACAGTGTCTTTAAAGATATTTCTGTACCGGGGTGTACTTTGATGGTAAGACGCTGTAACATGCTGAATTCTGAGGTTTCTGTGCAACAGAAACCATACTGTACAGAGACACTCCACCTACAGCACTGTGGTCAAAAAGTTGATTGAAAGGCATTTTAGATGCAGAAAAAAAATATGTTGAGTTAGTACATTTTATTTTCTGTATGTTTAGCTTTTTCTAAAACATGCTTTTATATATGTACGTGTTTCAAAAATGCATTGCAATTTTCTGTAATCAGGGAAAATATTAGAGACGTATTTGAAAGACTAGAAGGGTTTGGTTTTTTTCAGAATTTAAATGAAGTTTTGTTGCCTATCTCGTTATTCATTCCAAATATCAAAAGCCACTGAGACAGAGGAATTTAGAAAGAACTTACTATCAATTTTACATACTTGAAACCAGTGCCGTGGGAAGTGTGTTTTTAAAATGCTTGAATAATTGCATTTAGTGGCAATCTATCTTTTCTTAACAGTACGTTGGCAGAGGCTAAAGATACAGAAATGACAATAAGAGAAGTAACACTCAGTATACGTTTGGGAGAGCGAATGTTCATAGTACTGGCACAGAGCCTCATCCCTCTGAGACGGGCTAGCAAATAGGGATTAGCAATACTTAAAGGTCACGTTTTCCATGGCCTGACGTGCTGGGATTTTAAGGTAGTCCGGGGTTGCAGTTAGCATTAACTTGCATTAGGAGTGTGACAAGGTAAAACAGCAGCCGTATGAACCATGTACAGATGAATCTTCTTGCCTCAGCATTAAAGTGCAGAGGTGCTACTGCTTATGGGTATTAAGGAACGGCAGCAACAAGCGCAGGATTAGGCAGACCTACGAACTTGTTTGCGTGCCTGTCCTTGATTTATGAAACACCTTGGCTACACGTTAGGTTTGATTAGTAAAAGTCCTAGAAAAACCCTATTTTCACCTTAAAAATTCTTGTCACTGGAAATTATTAAAGACGTTAAAAACATCACAGTCATTGTATGCACTTCATTACAGTTGAATATATGAAGAAACAGAAGAACCATACAATCAGCTTAAACAGCTCATGGTAGTTTCATATTCTGAATCCCATGTCTTAGTGGAATTTATAAGCTAGTGCAGAAAAAAACGAAGGAGGAAAAAAAAAAAAAAGCCATTTATTTGATGTGCAAGTCTTTGACTGTCAAAACAGTCCCTGTAGAAAATTACCTTTTTTTTACAGAATAACAATATTTTTCATACTGCCTAGGTTTTACATGATGTTAGGGCATTAGCTGGCTTACAAGAACTTAAAAACACATCCCTATTTTTTCCTATATAATATGACCCAAAGTCCTTTGTACTAAAAAATGCCAGTTCATATTTCTAAGCATCTAATTTGAAATGAAATAGAGTATGATACGTGTGTGCTTAGGAAAGACCTTGTTTCAAATGCGGTACTTGTTGGCCAGCTATTGTTTGTTCTTCATTCATCCTTTATAATTCTCATTTTTCACGAGTGTTTGAATTTTTAACACTAGATATCTCTTCAAAACTATTGTGACTTCATTTATATGAACAATATATCTCCTTTTGCAGAACTTGTATGAAATTATTTCTTCACTAAAAATCTAGTAGGAGTTGAGGGACGTGTAATCAAACTCAATCACTATCAAAAACAAGAATTGACTGCACATGTTCAGATTATTTACAGCTGCAAATCTGAGGTGAAGTTTTAAAATATTGATGGGAAAGATGCACACAGTATAAAGAGAAGTATGCTGAATTTAAAAAAATACAGAGAATGATGAAGTATCAATGCTTCACATCTCTGCTTATTGAAAATGTCCCAGGCTATTTTCTTGTACCTCAAGTTTTGTGCAGTGAGAATTGGATATATTTCCTCACTTATGTAACACATATATACTCTATTTCAGAGCTATATTTCTATTTATACAATTGTCTCTGTGTTCAAATCTAAGACTACGGCAGTCACACATTATCTTTAAAAAAAAGAAAAAAAACCAAATTAGGGATTTTTGATGGACCTTTTTTTTTTCCTTTTTTTCCAGGTGACATTTACGAAGAGGAAATTTGGGTTAATGAAGAAGGCTTATGAGCTGAGTGTTCTGTGTGACTGTGAGATTGCTCTGATCATCTTCAACAGCACCAACAAGCTGTTCCAGTATGCCAGCACTGACATGGACAAAGTGTTGCTGAAATATACTGAGTACAACGAGCCACACGAGAGTCGAACGAATTCGGATATTGTTGAGGTAAGATTTCACGCTCTGTGAGAATTATTCTTTTACTTTGCTCTGAGATGAAGGTTACTCGAAGTGAGAGGCCCAGCCATCTTTCTTGAAGGTTATAGAACGTATACCCTGGAGGTGACATAGTGGCAGGAGAGCAGAACAGGGACAACGGAGTGTTGGATTGGGGGTTGAAGAGGGTGCAGCAGAGACTGGAGGGAATACATGTCTTCTGTGAGCTGTAAGTTTTATCCTGCTGGGTCTTATATGCTCAACAGAAGCTCCTGCAATGGGATCTCTAGCTCCTTGATATCTGGCTCTGAGTGCTGCTTTATTCCTTTGCTCTGTTCATCTTCTCCATGCCTTGACCACTGCCTCCCAGCTGGATCTCCCTCTTGTCTCCTAGTCACTCCTGGTGACTCGGCACTCTGTTGTCTCCTCACTCCAAAAGTTATGATGTCCCCCTTCCAGGAGGAACTAAAACATAGCTTGTAAAAGAACTGGATGAAAAAGGTTTAGAATCACTGCTTTAAGGCATTCAACTGACTTGTTTAGCTTTTTGGTTATTTTCAGAGGAAGAAGGCTTAATACAATGCAAGAAAAGTTTACTTATAGGCTTCACAATAACAAATGTTTCAGCTACCTCACAGAGAATGCTGTTACCATAATAATAACAACAGTATTAAAGCAATACTATCAGAATGCTAGAGATGCCTTTAATTCTTTGTTGGTTTGCTTTTTCTTTAACTTACATCGGGCAAGTTTTATTTACAATTACTGCAAACTATTAATTAAAATTTAAGAGTTTCAATCTTGAGCTTCTAATATTTGCAGAAAAATCAGTTTACTTCATAATCACATCAGGATTCAAGCCATGCAAAATAAATGAAGCTTTCAATGATCCCGTTGTAATAGCAAAACACTCAGTGGTAGCTAACAGATTGGTTATGTGACTTATGCAGCCCCTGTTTTCAAAGCACCTAAGTGATTAGGCTTCTAATGGTATCATTTTAGAAAGGATGAGATCCTGTCTTACAGATCAGCATTCGTAAATGCTACGGGATACTTTGACCTATACACTTAGATTACTTCAGATCTTTTTCAGGGTGCTATTTCCAGACTTAAGTAATCTGGATGTTGTCTGCAATGAGACTTTGGTGCTTTTGGAATCTTCGTCTGGGTTAGTCATGTATTTGACACTAGCAATGGAAGAAAGTAAGTGGGTGAATTACATACAAAAAGGTTTTGATGGAGGAAAAAACCCCACTGTGTAATAGACTTCATCACACTTGTTACAAGATGTCATGGTCGCCCCACCATAGATTGGCAAAGACTGCAACCCAGGAATATATATCATTTTTCTGTCTAGCCTTACATCAGCATATAGGTTGATACTGTTTTGCTTCCTTTGTGATCTCCCAGCAGATTTTCTCCCCCGTTAGGAGAGGATGAGGTTCTGACAGCAAACAAAAATTTATGTGAGTTAAGACTAAGAGGAAAGTACATAATTTCTTCCTCCTCTCCATCATCTCTTTTCCTCTCTTACTTCAAATCTCCTATGTAGACATGAAGCCTTTCCTGTCACCTAGCTCTGTTAAGACCATGTCCTGTCCAGCAGAATTCAGATTCTGACCCCAAAATAATGCCCTGTCCTCTTTTAGTGGCAAAAAGCCAGAATATTCTTAGCAGGAAAAGTTTCCTGTGATATCTTTACTTCTTCCTGCAGGCTTTCTTGTGGGAATAGGTGAGTAAGTCAGTAGTTAGGGATTTATTACTTGCTTCACAATGAATGAATACTTTTGATCATCAGGACTATGTTTTTTCAAGAAACTTGAATGAAAATGTAGAATTTGAAATAATGTGCCTTCTGTTGTAACTTTGATATTTTGAGAAAGAGCACTCCCTGCACCAGAAAAGTCCCTTTCCTGCAAAAATAGCAGGCCACTTTGTATAGGCAGTTTTTCGTGAAGACCTGTAATTTTCTGGCTATACCCCAAATTTGGTGGGCATCTCTTTCTCACTCCTCTAAAAGGAGCAAAATAAAAGTAGGCAACTGAAATAAACATTACTTAAACTGGATAATGTAACGATAGGCAGAAAAGGCCAGATGAAGTGCACGTTTGTAGTTTTCCCGTGTGTTCTGTCAGCTCAGAATTCAGTTACTTGATCGTTTGGCTGTTACGCTTTTCAGTGTTCTGCCTGTAATACAAAATACTTAAAGCCACAGCAATGCCAGTCCTGTTTCAGGATCAAAGAGGACTTGTGCAGGGTGTAGGTTTTGAACAAGGCTTCCATATGATCTCGCCTTGACTTGATAATTAATGTCATAGTTACAAGTACAACAGAGGAATAGAGCCCATGGAAGCATGCAGTCTGAGAAATGGCTTGACTCTTAGAGTAGTTTGGATATATTTTTAGATACAGGATATAAATCTGCCACACATTTAAATATTTAAATTGATCAGTTAAACTGACTACATTACACATATTTTCCTTGCAATGAGTCCATTTTTTTTCGCTTTCAGACAGCTAGATTTCGCACTTACAAGTTTTTAATCTTGTTCTTCCAGAGCAATCAACAGCAGCTGAGAGCCAGACAGTATTATTAAATCTGATCATTTTCAACTAAATGACTGTTCAATAACTATATTTCACTGGAAGAAAAGGGCATATCTGTGCTCACAGATTTCTGCACAGTATTACAGAAAGAAAACTTTTTTAGGTAGACTTATGAAAATTTGAAATATAACTGTCAACCATATAAAGGTCTTTAATTTAGAATCCAATTTCTATTCACATTCAGTGTAACATTAACTATTTAGGTACTTTTTGGTTGTGGTAGAACTGTTTTATCAGTCCTTAGAATGTGGTATAACTTCTTTGAACAATCTGCATTCAAAGGAAATCAAAAGAGTAGGTCTCTACTATGTAGTTAATTACTTTTAAGTTAAACTACTGCTATTCAAATGGAAAAATTTCATGAATTTTCATGTAGGTCTGGCTAAAGCTGTTAATTTTATTAAGCAAATGTTTTCAGTTTAATTACTGGGATTAATTATATTTAGCATTTCTGAAGAAATGAGTCTCCAGGCCATAATTTCTTATTTGAAGTTATCAGAAGACACCAAGTGTCATACATCTAACAAACATTACACTATTTTTCAAGGGAAGAAATACTTGACATTCATTTTAATATTTATATTACTGCAAATCAGGGAATTTGGTCCTGCCCAGCTTATAGGTATATGATCTGATTACATCTGTCATGATGTAAAATGGAATGGCTAATATTAAGAGAATAGTTCAGTTACTGTTATTCTTAGAGTTCTTTCAGTTTAATGATTTAAACAAGTAGCTTATGTTTCCTTTACATAGGTAGTCATCTTATTTGCATGTAATAAATATAACTGAGATGGTCTTTTCCTGTTGCCTCATACAAAATGAAAATGACTAGCATGGAATTTGTTAAATCTGAGTTCTTTAGACAGCAAAAATTATCTACCAGCTCGATGTGTTTCAGCTACTGCTCAGGAAATATACTTACAACATCCACAGGTAACTAAGAGTCAATGTATACTCATGAAGGAGAAAATGTTTGCATTCAGCACTCAAGTTTATCCTTTTTAAGCAACAGTGGCAATTATTGTGACTCTTAGCAAAATCTGTGTGGAGGTTTTATGATACGTATTTGTTCTGAAAAAAAAAAAAAAAAAAAAAAGTCCATTCTGAGACTTCTGTTTAGAGTTAACTGTATTCTTAAAACTGAAGCCTTTATGTCCTCACCCACCAAACCACTCACACCACAGTCGTTCATTCAGTTTTGCTTCAGTTAAAAAGTGCATGCTGGTTGCTGGATATAGTAACCTATTTTAAGGAATAGCAGAACCTGTGCAGGATTCCTTTGACACTGAGGAAAAAAAAGATTGATTTCATCTTTATGCTAACTTCCCAGTGCCGTATGTAAATACCAAAAACAATATATTCATCATCTGTCAGTTAAACTCCTCTAATATAATTACCAGAAGATTTGTAAAATGGGATTCCATTTTCTCTCATTACAGAATCCTGTGGCATTTGGTAAACAATATTTGGTACAGATGTAGTGTTTTTACAACTAGAGTTCCAATCTGTCTGTAGAAGTTAGTCAATACATCCAGTTCATCTCTGCTCTGTCAGAAAAAAACCCTTACTTTATGAGTTTGATGTTTAACATTACAAGCACAGTTGTGTAGGACTAGGCAATAATTTTTCAATGTCAATGAGGAAATGAGGAAGAGTAAATGTCAAGAGTTTTGCAACAGACAAGTGTGTGCATTATGCATTTTTTGCATCTATGTAAAGTGAAACCAGATTTTCTCCTTGTTTCTATAATACAGAAGTGGACATGCAACACTGCTGCAAATAATGAGAATCCAGTGCCCAGGCACTGCAAGCCCACTGCTTAGGAGCTCAGAAAGGACATCGCCCTTAGCTTGCAGGGGCATATTTCAGGGCAGGAATAGAGGGAAATGTTTTGCATTTTGGCTGCAAATGGAATTATATATTACAAAAATACATATTACAGAAATCTGCCGTGGTTCTTCAGCTAAGCCATCAAGCCTTTGCTGATTTAAGGTGAATTTTCCTGCCCGTTTTCTGTCTGACTGTCCCTTCTTCCTTGTCACTTCTTTCATGTCAAAGCTTCAGCTATTGTCTCAGCTTTAGCAGACCTCTAGTGAGTTTTTGCAAAGTCCTGGGCTTGATTCTGCTTCTTAGATATCGAGTCTAATACTCTGATCCTTGCTCTGTGTGCACATAAATCATTCCTCCACAAATCACTAACCACTTCATCTTTCAGCTCTGTTTAAGCCCACAATCCATCAATTTCCTTGACCCTGCTGCTCTTGTTGTCCGTCTTTCTTCAACTGGCTTCTGCTCCTCTGATGATTCAGTGGTCACTACCTTTAACTCAAGTCCTCCTACTACATCAGCCCTTTCAAATTCATCCCGTTAAACACATCTTCCGTTTTCTGGCCAGCAGACATCCACCTCCTCAGTTCCCCTCTGCCATACCACTAATCACTGGTAGAGAAAAAAGAGGAACACAAACTTCCTCCATTTTTTTCTTTTCTAACTGAGGTTCTGCGTTATCAATGCTGATCACCCACCAAATCTCTAAATTTTGTAAAGTTCACTACTTAAAACTGCTGCTTTGCATGCATGCGCACACATCTGTCTTGATCCTTGCAGCTGTCTTTTATCTTACCAGAAGCTCTTCCATGACCTCAATGTCTTTTTTTTTTTTCTTTTTATTTCTGAAATACCTCCCTTGCTGTCTGCCTTTGACTCTATCTTCTACTGGCATCTAGCTTCAACTACTCCATTTTTTTCTCTCTCTCTCTCTCTCTTTTTTTTTTTTTTTAATTATTTTTTATTTTTCTTTTTTTTTTCCT
>WTSP01013998.1:70060-81736 GCA_025331215.1 Actenoides lindsayi
ATTTTTTATTTTTCTTTTTTTTTTCCTCCACTTAGAAGGAGTTCAGGACCTTCAACATAGACTTTTACATGTAGGAAGATGTCAGCTCCTGCAATGCACTGTCATATCCTTCCGCTTCAATAATACCTTATCCTCGTTTGGCTTCTCTGCTATACATTGTCTTGCTCTGTGGCTTTTTTTTCACCTGAGTATTTATCAAGCACATTGTGCCCTTTCACCCACCTTTCCACTCACTCTTGCTATTTTGCTGTACTTGAGGCCCAACCACAAAGTATTTACAGCCCTACTATAGATATGGCACAGTAAGAACAGGTAGAAAAATAAGTTGATGATGGTACAGTAACATGATTCTCCATGTAAGATATATCAATCCTGTTTCCACCACTCTTTATACCTCTCATACCAATGACTATCTGTTGACCATTTCTGAGAGTCTCTTCATCTTCAACTCATCCTCAGTTTCATCCTTCTTTATCTCTTGCTAATTGCACTCCACTATATACTTCTCTCTTCGTGTCCCCAAGAGTGTCATTCAGTTGTCCTCTCATTTGTCTCTAGTCTCACCAGCTGCTCCTTCAGTCTGACTGTTAGGAATTGCTTTTCCATTACACTTGATGCCCCTCCATCCTCTTTTCCCTCTCTCACCAAAATGGGCTAGGTTTAGAGCAACCCAGATCAAGTGAACTCTTACTTTTACTGAATACTGCATCAAGAATTATGCTGAGCTACTCTAGGAGACCTTACTTATCCTAGGGCTGTTGTGGTGGGATATCTGGTTGACCATTGGAAAAGAAAAAGTGCTTCTAATTTGCAGTACTACATCTGATTTTTAAACCATTTACAAATTATAGATTCTTTTTCATAGATAATCGGCATCTAGCATTGTCTTTTGCATAGGGTCATACATCTTCATGGCTCTAGTAACTGCTGATGAATTCACCTTTTGCAGAGTATTTTCCCTTTCCTGGTGGACTCCTGTATTTGCTGAGGGGGCAGGAACTGAACATAGCAAGAGAACTGATTGCCATTTGCAGCAGCATTTTCCCCCAAGGGGAAGAAGTGAGCTTGTGGACATGTGAAATTCTCCCTGCAGATTCCACATCCTTGTGTTTTACAATACACAGAGACATCTTTACAGGCCTTAGCGTTAAGAGGCTAGGGAACAAGCCCCGTAGAGTGGTGGAATTCAGAATTTTGCTTTTGCATCTGTGTTTGATTGCATGTTAAAAAAGCTTCTTGCTCTAAAAAACTTGTAGAGTGAAAATATGCAGCTAGTGGTAGATAACAAGGAATACTTCCACAGGTTTGTAGAAGAACTAGCTTGAACTGAAAATCTGATAGTTTTAGTATGACCAGCAACAGAGTGTTAGTAGGCATGAAATACTCCTAAATCTCCTACAGGCTTGAGGGGCTTCACACTTAAAACAGGGCAGCTTTGTGCCATTGGAAGGTTGCAGTTGGTAAGGAGGGCACCCAGGCAACAAAGGTTGCCTGTGTGTAAAGTGCTAGGTATAGAGGAATCCCACAGTCCTGTTTTGCTGATGGATTTACTACACATTATTCCATCAACTGTGGTGCAGCCAACATGCTGGAGGTGAGGCATGTCATTTAGAGGGACCTTGAAAGGCTTGAGAGGTGGGCCTGTGTGAACCTCGTGTGAAATTTAACAAAGCTAAGGGCAAGGTCCCGCGGCTGGGTCAGGGCAAATCCCAAGCACAAATACAGGCTGGGCAGAGAACAGATCGAGAGCAGCCTCGGAGAAGGACTTGCGTCTGTTGGTTGACAAGAAGCTCAACACGAACCAGCAATGTCCGTTCACAGCTCAGAAGACAAATCATCATCCTGGGCTGTACCCGAAGAAGTGTGGCAAGCAGGTTGAGGGAGGTGATCCTCCCCCTTTGCTCTCCTGAGACTGCACTCAGTACTGCACCCAGCTCTGGGGCCAGCAACCTAAGAAAGACATGAACCCGTTGGAGCAGGTGCAGAGGAGGGCCTTGAAGGATGAGCCAAGGGCTGGTACAGAACAACCCTGCTCTGAGGCCAGGCTGAGAGAGCTGGGGTTGTTCAGCCTGGAGAAGGGCACGGTCTGGGGACACCTTATTGTGGCCTTTCAGTACTTAAAGAGGGCCTACAGGAAAGATGGGGAGGGACTCTTTATCAGGGAGTGTGGTGATAGGCCTAATGGTTTTAAACTGAAAGATTTAGACTAGATATGAGGAAGAAGTTCTTTGCTGTGAGGCTGGTGAGACCCTGCAACAGGTTTCCCAGAGAAGCTGTGATTGTCCTCTCCCTGGCAGTTGTTGAAGACCAAGTTGGATGGGTCTTTGATCAACCTGGTCTGGGCGGAGGTGCCACTGCCCATGGCAGGGGGATTGAACCTAGATGATTTTTAAGGACCCTTCCAACCCAGACCACTCCATGAATTCTTACAGGTGTGCTGTGGGTCCTATAGCACATGTAGGATTAGTCACTTGGTACGGAAGTTCTGAATGAGATGAAAAGGAAAAATGTTCCTTCTGTCAATTATTTCTAAAGGTCACAGAGCTAATGACTAGCTGGGAGGTTAATTAGATTCTGAAAGCCTCTTCATATCAATTAAGACTCTTATCTGTATATTTGTAGTAAATAAGCCCATATAACTCTCTAAATGTGCTCTTTTTAGGAAAAGTAAGGCAACTGTTGTAGCATGTTTAATGCAGTAAGTGTATTTTCTTCTCCTGTCATCATAACATAATACTTCATATAAACAAGCTGTGAAATACACACCAAGTCTGCTCTTCAGCTGTTGAAATCAGGGGAATTATTTCAGCTACCATGGGCTGAAGATCTGGGACAGTATAGAAAGTAAGCCTGTATGTAAGAAAGGTTATTCAGGGTGATCTAAAGACAGTACAGTCTATTGGATACTGCCCTGGACTAGGACTCATGAGGCTTGGATTTTATTAATAGCTTTGCCAAATACTGTTGAGTGACCTTGGACAAGTCACATTTCCTCCTAATGCTTCAGTTTCCCTATCTCTAAAAGGGGGATAGCATTATTGTTTTCCTTTGTAAATTGGTTGAAGACCAGCTTGTTAAGAAAACAGCTACTGTTACCAGCTTCCACAGGCCAGGAGATGATTGGACAGGGTCAACTGGCCAAAGAATTTCCTTTGGAGGATGATTTAGGCTTTTTAAATGCTTACTTCTTGTTTCATTTTTACTAAATATGAGCCAAACCATTATTGCTAACCTCATGTATGACAAAATTATGGGACTGACTTCAAGATCTTCAGCATTTTTGTAATATTCTTTTGGTCTTTCTTTGTTTGCCTTCTGAGTTTCAAGCCTTTGGAAAATGTGTTTGTAACCTAATATCCTCCTGTGAGTTTTTTCTGTGATTTTTGCCAACCATTGTTGGTACAGAAAGATCTTGGAGGGGAAATATCTCGTTTTCAAAAATGCTAAAAAACTCTCCGCATTATCAATCTTAATTTCATTTTTTTCAAACAATTAATTTAGAAATGCATATTTTTAAAGAAAAGCTGATGTTCTTACCTAATCTTACTATTCCATCAGTTTGGGCTTTACGTAAATATTAGTTATTACAAGACCACAAGTAAAAACTTGAAAGTTGGAAAGCTGTGGAAGGCAATTCTATTCTGACCAAAGCAGTCCCTCGATGGGACTGCTGTTCCAGTCAGTGGGACTGTCCAAATTAATCCCTCTACTACATCCAATACAGAGTAATTTATTCCCTTTCTCCCACTTATCCACATGAGATTTTTTACTCTTTATTTTTCTATCCACAGGCTATTAAGCTCTCCCTCATCACTGCAGCATCCTGTTGCTGTGCATCTAATAAGTGATAGACTTTCGATGCTTTGCAGCCTAGAAGAAGAAAGGGAGAGGGTGAAGTGTTGACACTGTTTTTATTTTTTTTTTTCTAATATATTTAAAATTAATCCAGTATGTGAAAAATGCAGCTAAGGGAAAGTTGCATAATGAGTTGATCTGTTTTGCTTTCTCTGAAAAATTAAAAAAACAAGTTTTCCACTATGATTTATTTGCCACAAGGATTTGGTTAACATGAAACATAGTTTGTAATCCGAATGTATCTGAAATTAAAGTGAATTAGTTCATCTGATATCTTGTTTTTCCATGCCTGGAAAAAAAAAAAAAAAAAAAACAGGGACAGGGAAAACTAATACGGATGCAGAGTTAGTTACTCCAAAGCACATGACAGAGCAAAAGTTACTTTTGAGTATATTTTGAGGGAGCTCCTGATTTGTATGTATTGAGGATCAGCTCTGGTTATTGCTCACATTCCCATGCTATTTTTCTCTTACTCTTTTGTTGTTAGCAATCGTTTTTACAATATTTTAATAACTTAGGAAATTTTTTGGATGGTTGTTGTAAAACTGCTGTGATGACAAAGGTGAAAACTGTGCAGAATATAAATGTGTTTCAAACTCCGTTCATAGTTATTTCTTTGTCAGACCAGGAACTTACATCTCCATTTCTTAGAGCAAGGTCTATTTCACAGATCACTGTTTCTTTCTCCAAAACATGATATATCTGGCTGAGAAGATGGAAAAATCTTACATGTCTGTGTAACATTCTTATAACTTAATAGCTCCAAAGTTTTATCCCAATCTAGTCATTGGAGAATGTTCTTTGTTTTTGTAGTCACTGTTTCACATAGTAACAGCTTGTTGTATTTTGGTCTGTTTGCCAGAGGGTAGGTTTATTTTTAAATCCCTGAACTCTGAATTTTCTTTATTTTTCCAAGATTGGAAGCAGCTGAAATGCCTGGAGTTACAGGTTGAAGGGCTTGCTTCACAATATGAGATGGGAAGAATCATCCCCTCCCCCATTTGTGTTTTTCTTTTTTTAAATTTTTCCTAACAATGTCTCTTAACTGATATTTGTCTAAAAATAGAAAACTGCCTGGCTAAAAATAGCTTGGCTCTCAGTCTTGCCAAGGAAAATGGAGAGGAATAGGCGTGGAATAGAAGGCTGAGTAATCCAGCTCTATTCATTCACAGATCCCTTTGAGAATGCAGGCGATGATAAAGTGCCCTCAAAAAACCACAGGCCTGACTTGCTCTCTTCAGACTCCTAGGTGCCAATAAACATTTTAGCCCAAGGATATATTTTTTTTTTTTCCTCATGGATCGTAAACACTTTCTGAAAGACAAGGCTTTGTTTCACAGAGGCTAACATACTGTCAAAAATAGCTGACTTTTCCTAAGGTCCTTTTTTTTTTTTCGACTTTCCACATGTTTTTTAATTTATTTTCAGATGAGCAATGACTGTAATGTTCTGACAAAAATTACCATGAAATGTCACATATCTAGTGTGAATGAATGAAAAAAAATTGATGCTTTTCATTGATTTCGTACTTAAAATTGTGCCCTAAAAACTTCACATAGCAATAAGAAAGAAAAATTTATTACTCTGATTCTGAGCAGTAAAAATGAATGAGCAGACAGCTGATTTATTTCACTGAGAAATCAAACTTTATCTGCAGAGCACTTCTGCATGTATATAAGTGAAGTTTTTTTATTGGTAATTCTTCACTTATCTGAAACTCAAATATCACCAAGAGGGTAGAGGAGATGAGAATGGCAAGGTGCGGGATCTAATTAACTTAAAACAAAACCTGTTGAGAACCCCTCAAAGCAGCGACTTCTAATCTGAAAAGCTGTCATATTAGAGAAAGTCAATTTTGGTTTGTGCTACAGAGGTTTTTGTGTCACAGCACCGCTGTGGTATTGCAGTGAGAGGTATCAGGAATACTAGACGGCAGAAAAGACACCAGGAAGGATTGAACACGTTATTTAAAGCAGAAATGTTTGTTGTTCTGCATGGAGTTTCTTGGGTTTTGTTTTTGGTTTGGTTGTTTGGGGTTGTTTTTTGGGTTTTTTTTTTGTTTTGGTTTTTTTTTGTTTTTAAATCTGAGTAAACTGGTCAAACACAGCAACAGGGTGTGGAAATGTCAGCAGAGTTCACAGGGTTATTTGAGCCTGAGTATTGTTTTGTTGAGTTCCAGTAGTGCTGCTTGTGATAAGATTCTGGAGACAAAGGACGATAATTGATGGAAAGGGACTTAAATCACTCCAAAAAGAATCAAGGTCCTTGTATTTGGGTACATCGACTCTTCTGGTCTCCTTCCTCCTTGTAAAGCATTTTGTCTTCTTGCATGTTGGCCCCCCACTGCTCTTTGTAATGGAGGCAGACCACAAGTGATTCCTTTATGCAGTACACAGGGTGTAATTGTGTCTGTGTGGTGTATTAGTAATTACCAAGCCTGAATTCCCGTATTGTATCTTCACTGCAAGCATGGAAAAATAGGACACGCTACTCTGCATTACCATTTTCAACCTAGATAGTGAGCTACTTATAGCTATGTTCCAGACACAAAGGCTTTTGTGAGCAAACCCATTTTTTTTTAATTTTCATCGAGACATTTGTAAGGTAAATACAAAATGTGGTTGTTTACCTGGAATCGCACACAGCGGCAATAATCACAAGTGTAAAAAATACCACAGCTGTATTTAATGCCAACTAGTGACCTTGCCCTCTTTCCACGCAAGGCGTTTTGTTTTATTGGGGGTCCCATAAGCTGTCCACTGTTCTTTGTCAAGCCCGCGTTGAGGGTTACACAGCACTGAGTTTCTAGCAAAATCAGCGAGTGATGTGCAGTTCTTCGTATGCTTACGCGTGAGCAAAGTTCTTTTTGTGCCTAAGTGCTTCCAGATGTGGGCCCTTAAGCCACTGCTCATAGTTGTATAAGGTACAAACTGCCCTACGCTATCAATAGGAAAAAAAAAAGTGATATGTGAAGTCCACCATTCAGGCTTAATTAAACCCCTTATTTAAAGCCTGGAGTGGTCAATGGGAATCTTCTGATCTACTGCAAGACCGTGTGGTTACAGTTCCTAGCACAGGCACGAATTTCAACAGATTCTGTCACCCTTCGTAGTAAGCAATACTAGAATAAGTCTTTGTTTCTACAAGGATTCATAGAAGTCCTGTCTCAGTGAAGCCACTCACAAGAAGGAAGTTGAGTGCTCCTTTAAATTTCTGCAGAATCATGGCTTTATTTCCGAAGCAATTCCAGTGTCAGTAAAGGTGACAGAATTGAGAACTAAATAGCTCATACCATGAGGAACATCTGTGTATCTATACTGAGAAGTAAAAACATCCACTCCCCTTCCATGTCACAGAGAGCTGGCAATAGAATCATAGAATCATAGAAAGTTAGGGGTTGGAAGGGACCTAGAAAGATCATCTAGTCCAACCCCCCTGCCAGAGCAGGATCGCCTAGACCAAGTCACACAGGAACATGTCCAGGTGGGCTTTGAACCCCCTTCCCTGAGTAACAAAGGCACTGTGCAAGGGGAGCTTCATCACCAGAGAGGATGGGGATACAAAAAGTCAGCCTAATCCTGGCTTTTTTTTTTTTGGCCACTTCACTCCACTTGCTAGGGAGCTGCACCCAGATAACTTTTATCTGTTCTGGAGGTGCCTTCCCACTGTTTTTGTAGTTCTGGCAACAGTTCTGTTAAACTTCAAAATACGCTGACTTTTCCTCCTTGTTACAGTAAGAAGGTATAAATTAATTATTTATTTGTGTACTATAAAATTTGCATCCATCCTTTATGTATTATGTAGCTCATATTGATTAGGCTCCATTTGCCCTGAATTCAGGGAGGCAAATTCTGTGTGTTTGTTTATGTAAGACAGTTGAAATTAATGTAGGTTACCAAACTTGCAGGGCTATAAAACCTCAAACACATATGCTTTATTGTTCTACATTTTTAATAATCACGAGCGTTGCGGTCGGCTGTGAATTAATGTCCGTAGTCCAGAACTGTTGAGTGTAGTTAAATCTTAAATAGACATTGTCCTTTGAATTCAAAAAGAGCCTTTAAAACAGACTTTCAATTGACATTTTCTTCATGTGGTAATTTATAAATCCATAACTTTTATGTTGTTGTGTTTTCCTTGCTTGATTTTGCTCTGAATGTTTTTATGTATGGTTATTAGTTAATGGAGGAGTAAAAACTTCTATTAAAAGAAGCTGCATCATCTGTGTTCTAAACAGATCATTAATGATTTTGCATGATAGCTAGTGGTGTTAGAGGGAAAAATCCGTGATATATTGGGTAGGCTTGCATTAAAAAGAATCTCAAACCCATTTATTTATTTCATCCTGTGTGATCTATAGACAACTATAATTACATTTTATAGTGCAGAGTTATAAAAATGTGCATGCACTTTACTTTGGGTTGTTAAAGTATACGTTTATTTCTTTGATCAAATGTTACAGCACACAGGCTGTTCAAAGAAAGCAAATTATAGAAAAGTCAATAAGAGTACTTTAAACAACACACAGCTGCTATAGATTGATTCAAAAGAGATCAAAATCTTGACAAGAAAGCAGTTCCTAATGGAGTGTGTGGTGTTTAAAGTATATTTAGCTTACTACAGTAGAATCATGGTTATAACATGAAAAACATAAAAACACATAATTTTTCCTTTCATTGTTATAATCCAAGGCTTGGTTATTACATACTTCTAGCATGTTCAAACGTAGATCAATAAAATGGCAGCTTTGTATTTTTGTCTCCAGCACTTACCAGTATGTGCCTGAGCATTTAATCTGTATTTTTGTAACCTGTGTGAAAAGAAGCTTGCCTTCCCAGATGTAAATTTTCACACAACCCACATGCATTGTTTAACTCATGAATAAAAATTCATAGTTACGCTCAGCACTTTCCATCCCATATCTGAAAGTGTTTCACTGAAGTGACTAAACATAAACTTTTCAATGTGGTAGCTGAGGTCATTAATCTGAAGGCACGTGAACTTTGCAAGAGAGATTATTTGATCTTGAGGATTCCTAGAGGCCTGTACTGTGCTTACTAAGTATTGACCCGACCTGGAATGAAATGGAGAGTCTTTTCCCAATCTAAGCCCCAGAGCATCTCAGAACTCTCAGTCCTCTATGAACAAAATATCCCTGGCAACCAGTTCCTACTGTAATCTACAAGTATGGGACCATGTTTTTCATGAAACAGATTCATAAAGTATTATTGGTGTTTTTCTGCAGTCAAAGGGACAGAGACGTGAGTTTAATTCCTTTCTTAACTGATTATTTCTGTATTTTATGGAGAGTCTGTTCAACATAAATTGCAACCCCCAGCTCTGGTGCAGAAATTCTATTTCAACAGATGCTTCCCTCGAACAAAAATGCTGTAACAAGCTACAGAGCTCTGTCTCCTGTTGAGTTCTGTTTCTCTGACCCAACAGAAGTTGCATTTGTTAATACACAAAAGGAATATAATACAGGGAAGTGCAGAGGTTTAACCTATCTAGAACTGTGTAGAGTATTGGGAAGCTGAGTAAAGCTTATCCCTTGCAGGGGTATGGGAGACAATGGATTTGAGCCTGTTGACATCAAAGAAGAAACAGAATCTGTGCTTGCAGCTTTGTAGCAGGTTTCTAATCACTAGTTGCTATACAGAAAATCTGCAACAGCAGCCTTTTCTTAAAAGGGAAGAGTGACTTTTCCTCAGGTCTTTGAGGGGGGAGGGGACAGTTTGCCTGAGTCGATGCCCGAGTGCTTGGCAGAGCTTTGTGGGTGAGGGTGTCTCTGAAGCCCAGGGTAAGCAGTGTAACTTCTGGTGAGGGATAGGATTTCTGAGACCCTTTTTTGCTTGGTCTGGGTCACTCACAAATTCATCACGCAGCGCTAGGTTTGGATCCTGTTTTGTAGCCCCAAACTATTCCGATGCCCTGAATAGGAAACCTCAGATCCTTATACAGTGTGAATTCCACTCTGGAGGTCAGGTGCCTAAATAAATAAGTATTCCCAAATCGAGCTTTCTGTGTCCCTAAATCATTTGTTGGACCTATTCCATAGTCCTTTCCTGTCACAAGGCCCTTCCTTGCAGCAAGGGAATTGCAGAGGGGTGTGGACTGCTCTTTATGGTTTCGGTGCAAGCTCAAAGCAGTGTGTCTAAGAGAACACTTCTCATTGACCATTTTCCTGTCTCTTTAAAAAGAACTTTTGTTCCAAATGATGCTTGTGCTCTTGTTTCTCTGTCCTGGAGATGTCGTCTCCATTTATAGCTTTCAAACACTGGCAGGCATAGGGGGTTCTGCCTGATTGGCTTCATTTGAAGAACCCTTGAACAATTAGGACCCCCATAGAAAGCTATATATGACAATTATGATTTGTCCTGCAAGGAGTAAGGAGTTTGTTTAGCAGGACTAAACTCACCTGATAATACTGCCCATGAAGAATTTCACAGCTGTAGCCTGGACAGCAGTAAGATGTTGCTGGGCTTGGACTTCAGGTGAAACACTAGATCCCCAAGGGTTATAGAAACCTCCCTTCTCTCTCCCACAGACTAAATTTTTCATTCCCTTCCCATTAAAGAGTCTGAGAAATCCTCCTACTCCTTCTGTGGAGTCTTTTTCATGGGAGAAATGTTCTTAATTCCACCTCCTCCTTCACGGAGAGTGATGGAGCAAAAGAGCTGACTAAACATTCTGCAGTTAAGTCTGCTTCCTACTGATCTCCATGACCAATTCAGTGGCAGGAATAAAAAGAAGTACTCATCCATTCCTGGTACTGCTATTTTATTCCAGTGTCTTGTGATCTAGCATACCCCAGGCAGAAACAGGAACCCTGCCAAACTCTGGAATCCCTGTAAGTAAGCTCTGCTGGACTTTATTTGAAAGTCTCATGTTGTTGAGAAACTCCTGGCAAACTTCAAGAGTGTGAACCTCTTTGCAGATAGTAGGAACAAAATCAGGCACTTCTGAAGTGGAGCAGTTCTTATATGCTAGTTGCCTATATGTCCATTGACCTCTTCATGGAATGGGTGTATAATAATGGAGATAATATGTGAATAGTAAGAGCAAAGCCACATGTATTTAAAGGTAATCTTCAATCTTATCATGGTCTCTGATTTCTTTGGCACAGTCAGCTTCTGATTAATATTTTTTTTTTTATAGAATTCTCATATTCAAACATAAAATAAATGCTCAAGAACCTGAGTTATTCTCTATCAGTCTATACAATACCCTTTACCTTTCCTCCAGATTGCCCTACTGCATTGAAAATTGTCTGCAGAGCTTAGGAAAAAGCTCTCACTACTGTGGCAGCAGACTGATGACTGCAGACAGCTTAGACGATAGCCAAGATAATGGAATAAGTAAATGAGCTTGGCTTTCTTGCCACAGTAATTCCAATAGGAAATACTGCCATTCCAACTCTCAGCATAATGGCTTCAGGTTCAGTCTGTGGTTGGGTCAGGTCTCCAGCACAGCAAGATTTTGGGATTGAAAGTAGTGCTTGTGCACCTATGCATTTCAGCTCCTCATGAGGTAGGGATCTGGTATGGTTCTTTCTTGTACGCTAGACGGGCATGTTAGGAAAAAAGCCAGAATGTTACTGGCTTGTGAACATCTTCCTCAGATAGCCAGAAGTCAATAAAGATTTACATTTTTCTCAGGAGCGCAACCCCAAAACACTACTGGTGTCCATGTTACAAAACACTGTGAATGGACAAATCACGAAGGAGGTCTTTAAAACACATGCAGTCCCGCAGGCTGCTCTGAGTTTGGAATTCCCAATTAGAAAAGTTTCCTTTCTTATATATGTATATATATGGCTCT
>WTSP01014000.1:0-38615 GCA_025331215.1 Actenoides lindsayi
GGGGGGGGGGGGGGGGGGGGGGGGGGGGGGGGGGGGGGGGGGGGGTGGGGGGGGGGGGGGGGGGGGGTGGGGGGGGGATACCTGCACCAGGCAGAGGTGGTGGTACAGGAGGAGGTGGGATGCCACCTCCAGGCAGAGGTGGGGGAGGGGGTTGCAGTCCTGCTCCAGGTAGAGGTGGTGCTGGGGGTGGGAGCGGCATTCCCAGACCAGGCAAAGGAGGAGGTCGGGGAGGGACACTAGATCCAGGTAAAGGTGGTGGGGGTGGAGGGGGAGGTGGGATGCCCCAACTGGGCAGAGGTGGTGGGAATCCTGCTCCTGGCAAAGGTGGTGGTGGAGGTGGGCCTCCAGCACATGGGAGAGGAGGGGCTGGAGACAGTATCGGTATCTCCCCACTTGTCAAAGGTGGGGGAAGAGGAGGAGGAGGAGGAGGGGGGGGTGGCATTGACAGAGAGAGATCCAGTTGTGGTACTGCTGTGCCAGCAGAAGAGAGTCCTGAATCAGGCAGGGGTGGTGGAAGTGGTATTCTTGCCATGGACATGGGAGTGGCAAGGGAAGGGCCATGTGCTCCAGACAGAGGAGCAGCCGGTTCAGTGGCTGACAGTGATGGGGGAATGCTACATGTGGACTCTGGGGGCAAAGAAGGCAGATGTTCACTACAGGTCACATCTACTGTACTTAGAGGCTGATGAGAAGCTGGAATTTCAGTTTCTCCTTCAAATGCCAGGGACAAATTAACTTTGGGTCCTAGAAGAGGTGACTGCGGCGTACTCTGTACTAATTGGCTTGCATCCAGTGGCACTGAGATTAGCTTCGGTGACAGAATTAAGGATATTTCAGAACAAAACGTGGGCTGTAGTTCTAGAGCTGGCAATTTCTGACTTGGCCCGTCACTTTTGCCCCCTTCTAAGTGTGTGGGGGGGTGTTGCTGTGGCAGTGCATTGGCTGAAGGCATTGTGTGTGTTAAATAATCCTCTGTTGGTGATGTCTGTACAGATCTTGCTTGTGACACAGTCTCGGCTACAGTCTCTTTGTTCGTTTGAAGAGTCATGCTGCTGAGTTCCCTGCAGACTGTGTGTGTGCGCTCATTTTCCTGCTCCCTCCCAGCAGTCTGTACCTCTGCAGCAGGGAATTGTTTCTCTAGTTCTGCAATTTTGGTCCTCAGATCCTCAATAGTTTGCTCAAGTTGTTGGATGACACTAGCACGCTCCTCAGATTTCACCTCAAAATCATCCTTTGAAAGGAAATAAATAATGAGCACATACCAGATAACATTGACCACTATATATATAAAAAAAATAAATACATATAGATCAAGAATATTGGTATTCCAGAGAATTAGAAATAAGCTAGTTATGACAAGCCTTTAAAAACAGAAGTATCGTTTTGTCTAGCTGCATCTTGCAGGGGAAGAAGATGGCTTATGAAAATTACTTGCTTCAGTATGAAACTACTTTCATGACTACAAGCATGTTTTAGACTGTGATTATATTTGGCAAAACCAAAAAACCAGCAGCAACCCCACCCTCCCCCCAGATAGCCTGGCCAAGAAAGCAACCAACCACTGAGCACAAGTACCACAAGTGTTTGTGCACACATGGATATGCAGACATGGCAGCAGGAAAGACATTGCATTACTTTAATTCTGTTAACTGAAAATATGTTAAGTGTTTCTTCAAAGAGATGAGCTCTGCGTAACAGACTCAACATACTACTGACTGCTGGGTTTGAGTATACATCTTAATGATACAATACAGATTAGGAATGCAGAACATAACAAACATTCACTTTTCAAAAACAACTAGATCTCAGAACAGAGTAGCTATGCTTTACTCCAGTCAGCATGTTTGGAAAGAAAAGAAGTAAGGCAAAACTAAGGCAGAGCTTTCCTCCCACCCAAAATTTGAAACTCCTCTGCCAAGTGACAAACTGTGAATGAATACTAATAGAAAAGTTTCCTGTTTGAAACGGTTATTCTGTATTTGACAATTTCCATTTTTTGTGTCTTTCTCTGAAGCATCTAATCCTGCCTGCTGTAGAATGAGTAGAGGAACCATCAACTTTAAAAACATAGAAACTGCTGTGCCATTTAAGTAAATACCTGTATCAAACTACTAAATTTAATGGGTATGTTCTTTCATCGCAAGGTACCAAAAGAAGCAATACTGTCTGAAAATAGCCATTTGTGATTATTCAGGGAAGCTAAATGGGACTTAGAACAGACATGACTTTACAATACAAAATCTTTTAATAAAGAACTTACTATTTTCTAACTGCATGCATTTATTCTTTGTTTCTTTTTGGATTCTTTGTCAACACTTCAAGCATTTAGTTGAATTAAGTTTGCCATGCAACGTTTCCCATGTAGTTAGAGCAAAACTGTTCTTTAGTGCCTTTTTCTTCCCTTTTATAAAATCATAAACTTAATGGATCAGACTGTAGGCTTGCTTTATAGGAAATCTTTCAAATATTCAGATTTTACATGTCTTGTAAAGAAGTCTACAGATAAACATACAATACCCAATATACTAATTTCCTTGATTTGTTTCAGGAAGGTGATATTTATCTCATCCTTTAACATGTGAAACATTTAAAAAGTAATTTTCCTTCCTGAAAAATGAAGTTGCAACTTCCAGATTAGTGCTATTAATAAAATACATGTTTATTAATACTTAAAAAATTGTTTCTGCCCAGAATTGGTTTTCAAAATTAAAATTTCAGTTTGCTATTCATCTTATTTTCTCAGCTCTTCTAAAGCAATTTCAGAAATCAAACATTAGCTATGACATATAAATCACATATTGTTTGATTTAGAAGCACCTTTATCAAAACTTACAATCCTCTACCTTGTTTGAACTTTCTGGAATAGCAGTTTGAACCAGAAGTTATTGGTTACAACTAGGTCTTCCTACCAAAGTTTGAGGAGAAATGTAAAATGGAGAAAGGAGGATCAAAAATATTTTTCAATGACTAATGAAGGAATGAACACAGCAGACATATTAACAAACAATATTATAACAAGGAAAAAAAGCTGAAAAAAACATTTCCATTACAGACTACTCATGGTGCTTCAATCCTGTCAGCTTCCTCTAATAGCTCAATACTTTGTAGCAGCAACAATTTTCTGGAAGAACATCATTATAAAGGAGAAAGAGAATATTCTATTACCCCTTTGTTTCATCTGCTCTTATCACTCTACCAGTCACCTACAAATACAATAAGGCCTATCACTTCTTCAAAAGACAACATTATTAAATGAAATGTGTTCCTAGGATTAAGGTCGCACACCAGTTTTCAGTTATTTGAGAAAAAAAAAATCCAGTTTCCCCTGACAGCAACTCTCCTAAGATCCCATATTACACTCCACCAAGGGTTTTATGACAGAAATGGGAAGCTGTATCTATCTGAATTGGAAAATTCATTGTTGCCACAATCTGAAGCCAACAGGATTAGACACAATGTTAGATGGTTCTGAAGAGATTTGCCTTAATGATATCTGATCTCAGAACAGTCCACTGTTTCAAAAACTCTTTTAGTCAGGAGATTGGATTTAACTTTTCACAAGAAAGAGAGGCAATTCTTGAATACTGAAATTCTACCTGAACTACAGGAAAAACCTAGAATTCACCGTTTTACAAGAGAATTTTCCCTGCAGACCATGAGATTCCTTTCAAGAGATGAAGTATTTTTTAGAGTTTAAAAAAAATGGGCAATCAAATGAGATGATTAAGGAATTCAGACAAGAAACAAAAATATATTGATGAATTAAAGGGACTTCATGCCATAAGAAACAATTCTTCTGCTGTCCCTGAGAGATGGCGTTTCAAACAACCTGGTGATTTGCTATTGTGTTGTTAACTAACAATCACCAATATATCCAGGTTTTCACAGAAACAGCATGTTATGAACAAACAAGACTTTGCTGTGAATACAGAGATATTTATCCAGAGGAAATTATATACTTGATATTTATTTGGTTTAAAAAAACAAAACAAAAGCCCTACTATTCATACGCAGCAGTAATTATTTTAGATAGAGATGTTTTTCATTTTGACTTTTAAGATGTCCTCAGACTATTTTAATTAGATTTCTGCCTTTCCCCTAGCAAGAAGTCATCCTTTATACCAGAAATGGCTGTATCAAACAAATATAAGCCAGAGCATATTTCCACTATCTTCAAAGAAGGAAGTCTAAAATAAGTAAATTCAATCAGAAATGAAAAGTAGACAGTTTTCTTAGAAGAATAGCCCCTTGCTTAATTTTTCATACATGTAAAAGATGATCAAAAGCTGTTGACAAGGACCAGAAGATCCAGAAAAAAGCCCCACACATAATGAAAAGAAGGTTCATTTTAATCCAAAGGATAATTCCATGGCAGAAACCTACGGGGTTTAAAAGAGATATGAGGGAACTCTGTCTTGCCTAGAGTTCTTACCCAGGACCCAGGTACTGTGGAACAGTCTTCTTTCTGTAAAGAAAGAAAGAAAGGTGGAAGCTTAAGCCTTGCTTTATTTAGGTGACTCGTGCATGAAAGATGTGAACAGGAAAAAAATTTCCAGAGATGTATGGCTATAGAACAGTGTCCAGCATTTCTCAAACAGGTTGTATATGTTTCATGTCCAATGAGTTTGATACTTAGTCTAGGACTGGTGACCTGACTGTGTTTATGTTGCACTTGCACTGACAGGCTTGTGTGTATACAGTACCCAACTTATCTGGGAATACTGATTTTACTGGGTGAAGGTTGTAAACTTAGATCTGCACATGTATCAAAAGCCCATACATTGCATCCAATTCATTCCAATCATCTCATATTTTCCACATGTGCACATCAGATGTCCAGCATAGCACTGATCTATGTAGATAGAACACACCCTGGACCTTCAAACATGTAAAAGCTCAGATTGCAGCTACCTTCTCTAATAAGTCTGACATCCTTATTTCTCAGATGAGTTATAGAAAGGATTGTTGGTTTCAGTCACCAAATTTCTAGGCAGAAAATCCCACAACATCTGTGTAAGTTAGCCCTAGTCTATATGTATATATATATATACACACACACACACACACATATGTGTGTTTGTATTATATATTTATCTATTTGTCTCAACTTTCATTCACTTATATACTTTATGAACAGTAATAATGTGTCTTTTTCTTCTGAAAGTAAACAGAATGGAATTTATTAATGGTAATTTTGGCATATTTGAAAAATTAAGACATATTGCCATTTAGTGTTAGAAGTTCATGTCTTATACTATTACAAGACAACAAGTTGCATCAGCAGTCTAATCATTGTCAGCAATTTGTGACTTAGTGTCATGTAATTTCCTCTCTGGGCAGGTTTCATATTTAGATAACAGGATTATACTTCTTCATTTTTTTTTAAAACCTTATTAACATTTTATCTTCTCTGCATCGGAATTCTTGAATCAGAGTCCTTGCTGCTACCTGATTGCAAGTATGCACAGAGAATAGAAGCATACAGTTAAACAGCATAAAGATGGCAAAATAAGATTCCTCAGGTCTTCCAAGAAGTCAACACCTGGTGGTACTAGCAGCATCCAGTTACTTGGAAGGATGCTTTTTCCAACTGATCTGTTAATAAATGCCTCTTTTCTACACAAAGTGAAAAATTTTTGAATGTGCACGCTCACCGAACAACACAAACTAGTGCCACAGTATTTAATTCAGTCAGAGAAGTGTTTTCTCTATTTGGGTTTCTCTCTTTAAAGCTGCCTCATTTTCAAAGCTACTTCTTGCAACTGCAGATCAACTTTAAGAAAAGGAGAGAGAATATTTTAAAAGGCATTCTTAGTGTTACAGTGACTGTCAAATGAGAAGTACTCATGGACACTTGTTTTGCATTCAAACAAAATAGCATCCCTCTAATTATTTCTCACATTTCACTTAATCCTCAATGCCCATAACAGCAATTTAGTTTTACAGAAGAAGTTGAGTCAAAAGCTGGGAAACTTGCCAATAGCATCAGAGAGAACTGCTGAAGGACTAGATTAGTATTGGATCCTAGTTTCTTTCTCAGACTACAAGATGAGAAGCTTTTATTGTACTGAAGGTTCACGTATGGCGAAAAAGGTTATATATTTTCACAACAGTCCGTGTTTCTTCCTACAACCACAATGAAACTTGTTGCACAGCTCTCTAAGATAACACTGAGTAGCATGTCTTGAAATAGCAATGGTGTAATGCACTGCTCTGCCTGAAGTGATAAACTTTATGTGGTGGACATGCACTTATCTCCCACTCAGTGACACACTGCAGCAGATGGTTTACACCAGCCTGCACTATGCTGGCATTGGGACTATTTGGCTATTCCTAAGCTAAAGAGCTAGGACATATCTAATTAACCAAGAGGTTTTGGCATAGCAATAAATAAATACATAAAGTAGTAATAATAAAAAATTACTTATTGTAATTCATATATTTCAAAAAAACAAACAGAGGATCATCCTGGAACATGGACCTTTGAAGAAAGATGCATGCATTATAAATGTCAATGTGTAAAGCTGGAAGTCAGAAGAAAACCATTTTGTCCAGATTCAGTTTCTTGAAGCTTCTGTTCCTGAACAGTTTGAATACCTTATGCCTGGGCTAAGTGCATTTCAGAGGATAAGATCCCAGTTCTTTACAGTTGTCATTTTAGTAAGTAACAAGAGACAAATAAATCAAAACCCAACTTGAGATACATCAAAGACTGAAAGAGTTTTCTCCCTATAATTTGTAAGTCTCTTAACTGAGCTGAAGTTTAAACTTACATTATCCCCAAGTTCTGATACAATAAGAGCCTCAGAGGAACTTTTGTGTATTACAGACATGACAAAATAAAATCTCACGGAAATACTGACAATCCAAGGAATTACAGAGCAGTCAAGTATAATGACTATCTTATATAATATTACTTTTAACCCACACACATCTCATTTTTCAGACTGATTGCCCAGAAAATTTTAGGTCTGCTTTATATAAAACAAACAAACTGCCAAACAAAATAAAAACAAAAATAACAACAACAGCAAAGTAAAACCCCTCAAGTCTTAAAGTTTTCTCTCCTAGCCTATATAGAATATTACTATTAGAGAAGCAAGAAATAATACCGCAAGACTTAAAAAGCTTAACCCTCCACATAGCTTCATTTAACTCAGAAACTGGTTGAACTGTTCTGTCAGTCACTCAGTGCAAAGCAAAGCGGGGTGGGACAGAGAGGTTCATCTTTCTTAATTGTAATATAACCTTATTTTTCCTTTTTCTGCTGCCTTTTTAGGTGTTGTGCTGTTTATCACAAAGAGACTTCTAGAGTAGAATTAGCTGTGCTCAGGTTTTCATCATATCAAGAGATAGCTAAAACCTAGCCAGCTATGCCAGCAATTCAAGAGGCAGCAGGTACCTTAAGAGCCACAGTTTTCCTTAAAAGTTGGGGAAAAAAAACCTGTTCTGGATTTATTTTCTGCTTTATATTTAGACTGTTTACTGAAATGACTATCACATAATGAATCACTTCCTTTCTTCTATGACCTGCGTTTGTCTTAAAGTATTTTAACTACAATCCTAAAATATTTGTGTAGTTTTACTGTGTATCCAGGCCAAGGCAACCATCTGTCTCATTTTGTTAGAACACAAAATGCAACATAGCTCAAACATTACTATGTTGGCATACTAGGCAATGGAGTTGAACATTTTCACACCAGGCCTTTTCTTGATTTTCAATTCAACTTGAGACTGACAGACAGCCTGGAAATTAATCAGTATATAAACTACCTCAACTCTATTATTATTTTTGTGTTCTTTATATACAGAACCTACACCAGCTTTTATGCTAGAAAGAACAGTAAGAATTCTACTGCCCAAAATGTGAACATTAATAATCTAAATTTAAAGGGCTCTGAAGGACTTTAATCTCCAGTACTGGGGATCAAAAAAGCTAATTATTTTCCAGGTGAACTTTGCCACATCATGATAAGCGACTGTCAAGAGTATGATACTGCAACACAGTACTTGCCCTTTTTATCCAAGAGTTCATCCAGAACACAAAATGGAATATTCACATGTTGCTTTTGTTTCAGGCTTCCAGCAGGGAATAAGCAGCAAAAAACATCCACAGTAAGAATAAATCTTTGTAGAAAGGGATGAATAGTCTTCATTACTCTGAAATATGAGCCTGCTAGTCACAACAGAAAAAGTATGGAGAAATGGAATCAGAGCCTTCACAAATGTATCCACGAACATTCTAAAGGTAAGGAACTGGAGGTCAAGCACCTTCACTAACTCTTTCAAAGTGTGAAGGCTATATTAAAAGCAAAGCTCTATCATTTTGGATGAGAGAACAATAAATAAAATTAGTATCAAATCATGAAAGATGAGTTCTGAGAAGCTAAGTAAAAACTTTTTTGTAACATGGACATTAGGAAAAAAAAATTGTTTCTTCAGGAAAAATTGAATATTATAAACAAAGAAAGTAATAAAGCATCTAGGAATATGCAAGTTAATTTTTATCAATAGTTTTGGGCTTATTGTCTAAAGAACAAATAAAGAGATAAATATGTATTTTATAAAGTTTAAAAAATAATTTTGGGGTATTTCTAAGTTAAAAAAATATTCTTTTTTAGTAAGAAAAGCATTTCTTATCTCTCTTCTACACTGTGAAAATTCTCAGGATCTGCATGCACCACTATAAAGTAGCACTTGATTTTTAATGTTGAGGGAAGTAGAAGAATGTAATCTTTAGAACTTGTCTTACTTTTGACAGGATGAGGTCTCTCGTCCAATTGCTTAAACCAAGTGGACATAAAAGTGACAGTGCTCTGCTACTATTTTACAAGAATCTCACTGTAAATGGCAAGAGAAGAAACATACCAGTGCTCAGAATCACAGAGAGACAGAAAAAAGGTAATTCTTCCCATCCAAACCCTGTTCAGTACAATAATTTTCTTATAAAAGTCTGAGAAGTTGTGAAACTGGGTGGATCACTTGAACTCAACCAGCAGTTTCCTGAGAATTTTAATCAATGTCTATGAGTTCACAATATTTGAATTGGGAAAACCTCACAGGAAATATATGTGCTTTTAAAGCACACACAGTCATCTCCTTAAGCTGTTCCCAGAACAACACATCAGAAACATATCAAGACTTACCATTTTTCCACTGACCAGGCAAAGCAGGAAATACGTATTAACACTACCACATACCCATGCTCAGAGATGAGCAAAGTCCTGAGGAAAACCACCAAACATCTAAGCTAGCCTTGCTCGGAGAAGAGTGCTGGTGGGGAAGGGATTGGACGGAATGACCTCCTAATGTCTATTCAGTGCTAAATTATGCTATGATTCTTACATTATTTCAGGGCTATAACTGAGGTAGCATGACACACATCCAAGTAGAAAATCATAATAAAGACCCTCTCAAACTGAAAAGAACATATAAGTAAAACTTCATCTTGACATTAACATCAAGAGCATAGATCAGAAGAAAATAGATTTTAGTCTCATCAGGGCCACTAGGAAGAGTGCAAAAATGTGCTATTTTCACTGCACTGAAAAATATAGCAATGCATTGTTCCTTTTAAAGAAGGAAACACTGCCTTCAAGCAAAACAATGGAAGTCAATTGAAGTATTGTGAAGTCTGGATATAATACAAAACACTAACACTTTTTTTCTGATAATTATCTGCTTTTATTTTTATAGCAGACAGACTTGACATACTATACAACTTTATCTATTTTTGTGTGAATATGAAGTCTATGATTTATATTCTGTGTATTTCAGTTAACTAATAAAAATCACGTCTAATGCACTTTTATTTAGTTACTTAATCTTTCCCTCATCAGAACTAAATGGAAAAGATTCAGGATTATAGTTGAAGAAATTAATTTCATATCCAATAGAAAATTGACCTAATTATTTAAATGATTATAATTCAGCAGGAAAACTTAAATTATCACTACAAAGAGAGTCATCCAGAAATCTTGCAGACTAAATCAAATGTGTTCTCTTCACTGGTTTAAAAACAAAAAAAACCCAAACCAAACCAAACACCACAAAAACAAACAAAAAAAAAACCCTAACCAAGCCCTAAACCCAAAACCCAAATAAACTTAACAGTGACAGAAGAGAATTTTCTGAATGTCTAATGTTTTGGGAATTTTTTTTTATTATTTATGACAGCTTTATTACCTTTGAGATGCTCCAATTACTAAATCTTGGTTAGATAAAACACACTGTATGTACCTTTTACAGGCTAACTTATTAGCCACGAGAAAGCCACAACTTTCTGACTAAAATAAAATGAATAATAATAATAAAAATATATATATATATATATTCTCACTGTGAGGTATCTGCAGGACCCTCCCGGAATAATTTACAAATGCCTTGCACAGTCCATTCAAAAATACTTAACTGCCCTCTAGTGGCCGAGTAGGCCGACTTCTTTTTGGTGTTTTACAGGCTCTCTAAAGCCTTCTTTCCTCATTTATAATATTTCTGCTTGTGTTCTCATCCTTCCTTCAGGGCCTAAGAAATCCCAATATTATCAGAAGACAGGGTTTTAATCATAAAGTTCAACTACTAGTCATATAGAAAGAAAACCAGACTGGAAAAGACAATCTCTGTTTCAATTATATTGAGGTCTCAACTTAGAAAGCCTCGCTTTATATTTTAAAAAGTTTAATTAATTAATCTGCTACAGTTGTAGAACACAAATAATCTATTAGTGCTTATTAGGCTTTCTACAAACCAAACCAAAGAGAAACCTGAAAATTACAGCATGTTTAAACTGAAAAGTTCTAATAGTAAGAATCAAAGACAGATTTCCATCAATAAAATTGGAAACTTCGGCATAAAAAATATATTTAATGAACATAAGCATAAGAGATAGAGTATACTTGATTTGCACTTATCATGTCCTGCAGAGAACTTTGACTCCCTTTTACTGCCTGAGCAAAATGCTCTGCACTTCAACAATTCTTATGACCCCAAAAGTAAAGTCGTCTGCCCGGTTTCTATCATCTCTTGTTTCACACAAAATTTGTTTCCTTTCTGTGCATTTTTGATAAAACATAATTTATTCTCAAGGCTAACATATGCTACAAGCCTACATATGCTTCTTGATAGTCACCTACTTTAAGCTAATATATCCCAATTTTAACATTACACATTGGACTTGCAATTAAAACAGAATTTACTATGCAGTGCATGTTGCAAGCCTGGCTCTATTTCTTGCAAGGTAATAACAAAAGGGATTTATACCTCTGCATCTTTTTAGCTTTTTGTTTTCTGAGATTAGGGTATGCTGGCATGATATTGCAGGAAGCATACATTGATACAGTTCTCCTTAAAACAATACAGTCAATTATATTTGTAAGGACAGAGATTGTCAGTTAGCTATAGCAATTGCTCTGAAAAATGGAATAGGTACAGGCTTCACTATCATTCCATTCATATGGAAAACTTAAAAAAAGTTTACTTCTTTCACATTCCTTTCTTTCCTCAATGAGAAAAATGAATATAATATACCCTTGTAAATATGTCATATATTTGTTTGGCTTTTGTTGTTGTTGTTGTTTTGTTTTATTTTTGTACTCAAAGTATACCTTTTTTCCCTCTGCTGAAATCTAAAACTTGAGCAATCATACTTTTGTAGGAAAATAATTGTTTTCCAAGAACTATTCATTGTCTCTGCAAGCCTTCTGTTTCCCCTTACAAAAACTAACTTGGCAAGTAGTGAAGGGACAGAAGAGGAGTGACACATGTTCCCAGGATCACTGAGTCCTTCTGAATTAATATCTCACTAAAGAACATGTGAAATTAAGCAGTGTAAAAAGAGTCAAAGGCATAGATGGAGCTCATGATGGAAGACTTACCAATTCTCCTCCACTTTCTCTTGAACACAATTATTAACCAGTCTCATCCACAGTTTGCTTCTACCCTATTGAAAGCCATGTAATACCATAATAAAACAGTTTTTAAAAATATCTGGGGTTTATTTTGTTCTTTTTGTAAATGGAGTAGAATCATTTCACCATTTCAGACAAATCTTACATTTACCTTCCTTATCTTACCGTCACCTGTAAAAAAAAATCATCCTTCTGAAATTTCATTTTATAGTTTTGAGCAGCATGCATGTTTCTGAGACAAAGTCTAGCTGTGACGTTTATTAATAATGAAAAGTAAAACCCAGTCATGCCTATGTTTTCTATTTTCTAAATAGATTGATTATGTATTTATCTTAAAAGATTTCACAACCTTTTTTCCTATATTACTAAGCATTGTAATCAAAATTGGAACATTTCAAATATGACTAAGTTATTACCCGAAGGAGTTACAGTAATTTGTATTTAATGACTAGAGTAAGAAAAAAAAGGTCCCCACTGAGAGAGGGTTACCAGCAAAGTATGGTGGTTAGGTATACTCGTAAAGAGACACTCCAAGAGGCAGACTTACAATGTTTTTAAAGTGGAAAGTATATTCAACAAGGCAAAACATGTCCTGTAATTTAAGGTTTTTATGGCTAGTGTTGCTTCCCTATAACATTTTTTACCAATAGATCACGCGGTAGAAATCTGTCTGACTCCTGAGGACTGCCAAAATTTTGCCTGGTTGTTGCTATCAGTTGAAGCACGTGGCTCCAATAAGGCATATAATTTTGGTTGAGGGTTTATTTGTTGGTTTCAATGAGAAGGAACCAAACCAAAGTTAACAACTGAGCCAGAAACATTACAGGCATAAGAATTTTTTGATGGCAAGCTCTTCTGCTGTAAATATAGTTTAAATACTCAGTGATCTTATGACCAAGCTGCTAGACGTTGGAGGAGTCTGACAAAACGTTGTCTCCTGAGACAGCATAACAGAGACCAGTCATCATCAATGGCATGAAAAAGGATTCACGCTGATCTCTAAATAAATGTAACAAGGGCTTTTTAAATTTGTGTGATAGACAGAATAGACACTCATCACAAATCATCAGAAAGAGGAAGAAATTTCTAATATTTTTATAACATAAGGTGTACAAGAGAACAAAGAATTTAGGTGACGTCCAAACATTCTTTTTTTTTTTGGTTCTGTGATGTCCCACTATTTATGAAAGCCTAGATTTCATGTACTCATTTTACAATTATAAGATGCTTATTTTTGTTGTTCTTTTGTTTGGTAGTTGGTTTTTGTTTCTTTTTGTTTCGTTTGGTTTTTTGAGTTGTGTTTTCTTAGCTAAGAGTTTTTACTTAGTGGGTACACAAAAAATCAAGCAAATCTGAATGCTGAGTTAAAATGTAGGAAAAGTTTTCTTTCTTCACTAAAGGAGTTAAGCCTAACAAAGCTATCTTTGTTCATACGGGGAAGACTAAGCAGACATCATTGCTCCTCTTCAGCATTTCAAAACCAGAACATGAAATGGCTGCCAATTTTTCTTATTTTAGCTCTGCCTACCAATTCCTGCACTAAAAGCAAAAACATCTTCAGCATCTCCTCTTTTTTTTTTAAGTAATTTTTTTAAAAATTAGTTATTTATTAGTTATTTTGGACTCAAAAGGACAGTCTTAAAACCTTTATGTAAAATATAAAGGTGATGTCTAACACTATAAATGTAAGCAAATGAGGAGAACATATAAAAAAGCCCTTTCCTGTGGCAAGAAAGTGTAGAATACAGGCTCTCTGTATGTGTTATTTGTGCTTTTAATTTAAAATTATTCTGAATCTTTTAAATAATTTTTTATCGTAACTGAGATAAACTATCAGCATCATGTTATGTCTGGGTTTTTTTCTATGTCAATATCAACCATCTCAAATTACTTTATAGCATGTGGAAAATGTCTTTTCCCAGGGAAGGGAAGGGAAAAGAAAGTAGTCCGTAATTAGACTCAGTTGATCAGTTTCAAATTTTACACTAGGACTCTCTTCCTTTGACAGCTATTGAAAGAAAAGAGAAAATTCACCTATTTGGCTAACTTCAGCCAATGCTTGTTTTCTTCAGAAAGAAAAACTATGGACAAGGTAGACAAAGAATAAAGACTAGATCTCTAATAGAAACATTTCTCAGTATTTCAACACTTCAAAAAAGTAGAAAAACTACCAAGAATTATCTGAATGCAGTAAGGGATTTACCTACAAGCATGATGAAAAATGTTAGTGTGACCATTCTACTTCCTAGACATTTTTATAGGTTGATACATAAAAGTCATAGAACGGTAGGGTTTGGGGAAGGGACCTCTGAAGATCACTGGTTCCAACCCCCCTGCCAGAACAGGATCACCTAGAACATGTCACACAGGAACATATCCAGGTAGGTTTTGAAAGTCTCTAGAGAAGTAGATTCCACAACCTCTCTAGGCAGCCTGTTCCAGGGCTCTGTCACCCTCACAGTGCAGAAGTTTTTCCTCATGTTGAGATGGAATTTCCCATTTTCCAGTTTGTGACCATTGCCCCTCATCGTATCATAGGGCATCACTGAAAAGAGACTGGCCTCTTCTACTTGACACTCACCCTTCAGATATTTGTAAACATTAGTATGATCTCCTCTCAGTCTTCTCTTCTGCAGACTAAAGAGCCCCAGGTCTTTCATCCTTACCTCATAAGATAGATGTTCCAGCTCCTTAATCATCCTTGTAGCTCACCACTGGACTCTCTCTAGTATTTCCCTGTCCCTCTTGATCTGAGGAGACCAGAACTGGGTACAGTACTCAAAATGTCATCTCACTAAGGCAGAGTAGAGGTGGAGGAGAACGTCCTTCAACCTGCTGGACACATTCTCTTTATGCACCCCAGGATACCATTGGCCTTCTTGGCCACATGGGCACATTGCTGTCCCATGGATAACTTACTGTCCACCAGGACAACAAGGTCCTTCTTTGCAGAGTTGTTTTCCAACAGATCAAGCCCTGACCTGTACTGGTAATAGCAAGAACTTTTGGCCTCTCCTTGTTCCAAACCAAGATTTAGAGGAAACAGAGTTTTGCCTTCATTTTCATGGCTTTCAGAACAATTGAATAGTCTTCTTCACTAGTAAGATAAGTCTAGTACCTGTGATCAGAGAGCTGCCACGGAAAATAAACTAACATTTTGAGGAAAAAATATTTGCAGTTCCTAAACTCCATCAAACAGCACCACATTTAATGAAGGATATAACATGAATGGTGACATAAGAAAAAAACCCAAAATAAACCAAAACAAACAACAAAAACAATAGACTGCATTTATATTGGACAAGTTCAACTCAGCCTAAGTCTTCACTGTCCCAACATTATCTCCTTTTGAAGTCCAGTATGGCACCCTAAATCTGTTTAGCTACTGCCACCACTATAAGCTTCAGTGGAGAAACAGGAAAAAAATTTTAAAAAAAGTCTGCCACTATAATTCACATGGACTTTCATAGGTTAGCTGATAGAAGATTTCATTGTATTACTGTTCCTTAGTAATGCCATCAGACCTCCAGAACCAACTGCTAATTCCAACTGAAGCGAGTAACAACATTTTACAAGAATCACCTTAGATAGGCAGGAACTTTCTATCTCTGTACCTAGATACATTATGGAGTGTCTAAGTATTTTGAAATCAAATTTTAAAATCAAAACCACACTTCTAAATGCTTGCATTCAGAGCATTCAGTACACAAAACTACTGCAAAAAATGTCTGAAATATTGCTTTTCCAGTCTTTTTATAAAACAATAGATAAAACACTTCTGTTTAAATCTTACCTGTACCTGCTGAACATCATCTCTGCATTGCTTCTCTGCTTCTAGGACACTAGATTTCAACTCTGAATTTGAAAAGAAAATACAGATTTTAGAAGTTCTGTATAAGAAAAAAAAGTCATTGATCTTTTAAAATACACAATAAAAAATTCATTAAAAGAGGATACAGTTAAAAAGGAAACAATGTCTGACTTTCCAAATTATCCATCCAAATAGGCTATATGCCTAAAGCCAGCCTGATCTCAATTTGCAATGTGTGTATTATGACTCAACATTAAATGCTATCGTCTTAAACTTGAAAATTGTCCATTTTTTCCTTCTACAGAATGTCAATGGAGGGTTCTCATGTTTCTTCTTTCTATTCAATCTCATTAAGAAGTATTTCTGTCCTTTAATGTCTGCAGATTGTGTCTGTTCACTGAAGACGAAAAGAATCTTTGAGCAGAATGATGACTGTTGACAGCTATGTTGTCATCTTCATATCCTTCGTTGGCTCTTCTCTGCTCTACTGTCAAAGTCTGAAATCTCCACTATGAGACAGAGATATAAATCTGTACGCACATTTTAGAAGCATGCTTGAATGCAACTGGCCTTACTATTTATTGTGAATACACTTTGAAAAATCTCAGTTTCACCCTAGCTTTATTATTCACTGTCTTAGTCTTACAAAGGGATAGTTTGGGACAGTAAACATACTGTGTAAGCCAGAGCTTACCAGAACTGGGGACATTGAAACAGAGGATATAAAATTAATTCTTCACCTTTGTACTGAATTCCACACTCTTTTGGGCAAAGAATCAGCATTAATTACTTTTGGAATTTTGACCACTTTACTCATTTACATTGAAAAATGAAACAGCAGTACTTCATTCTAGTTGTATCTTCTTCAATAATTTTCTACTTCTGAATAACTAATGAGAATCCTAATGAATACCTGAGCATTCTT
Organism: Actenoides lindsayi; assembly: GCA_025331215.1. NCBI lineage: Eukaryota > Metazoa > Chordata > Aves > Coraciiformes > Alcedinidae > Actenoides > Actenoides lindsayi. Next base: position 16,643 of record WTSP01014000.1, read on the forward strand.
ATTCCTTCACTTAATTACTGGTTTTAAATGGAGAAAAGAATTATTTGTGCCAGAATGATGTTTTTAAGTAGAACTACAGATCTCCAATTACCACTGTGACAATGAAAAGTAGAACAGCAGTGAGACTATGAACATTTTTCTACAGACTTTATCTGGAAAATGAGCATCAAAACATGACACCCACCCCAACTAGATGTCCTTTCTTATTTTAAAGCCTGGATAATTATTCAATTTACTAATACTAGTTTTTGAGATCTCTGCTTTCATAAAAAAACCCCATTTCTATTTAAACCAAACCTAAGCACAAAAGAACTTACTTTAAAACCTTGATAGTTCTAATATTTATTTCAGCGAGACACGTGTACTGTATATTCCTGCATTGTTTCTACAGTGCTGTATTTTGATTGGCTGTCAGATCGAAGAAATAACAGATTTTGTGTTGAAAATTACAGAAGCATGTAACAACCCCTTATATGTTCAGGACTCTCAAGTCTTCCAGTAAGCCATTGCAAAGAATAACAAAGGCTTATTTTGAATTTATTTATGGAAGAGAGAGTCTTGCAGTTAAAACACAGGACTTTTAATTAAAAATTAATTAAATTAATTAAACGCTCTTGTTTCTGTTTTGAACATTTTACAGGTTTCTTCTCTAACCTTAAAGGACCCCTCAATTTCTTTGCCTGGTAAGGCATAACTAGAAAGAAAGAAAAAGCAAACAAGCAAACCACACAAAACCAAAAAGCCCCCAGCAGCTACACAGTGCAAAGATCTCTAACCAGCTTAGTAGCTACTGCTAATGATGCCGATTCAGAGGCTCCTATATATTTGTCAATATTTAGCAATTTGACATAATTCATACAAATCAAACTTTTTTTCCCCCCTTATTTTTTGTAGAACAAAGGGAATAAATGTCTGGACAAGGCTATTTTTGTTCAAGAGTCTAACATATTTCAGGGTGTAAACCCACACAGAGATTTAGTGTGTTATAACTGTTTAATTTTGCAGAAGAGATTGTACAGTCTTTGAGTCCTTCCCCAAGGTGATCAGGGTGGTCACATGGAAGACGGTGACTGGGCTCTAATACCTGCATTCTTGCCTTTTCCTATATGTTAAGTGGAATAGTGTCAACAGCAAAACAGTAAAATAATTGAATTTCAAATGCCTTGTTTTGTTTAGATTAAGGAAATATGCTGGGGTGTGAGACTGATAGTGTCAAATACCATATGAAGTGATAGAAACAGATTTGGGGTATTCATATGGAAAATTACTGGCATACCCATTGATCCTACTAGTGATATTGAATCATTTTGTCCAAAACCTCTTCTGAATCCAGAAATGAAAAGTGTTCTTGATGTAAGTATCTGCTGACTTGAACCCAAATTCATATTACAAAAAAAGAAGTTTGAAAATACCTAATAAAGAGCAAAATTAAAAAAAAAAATAAAATAACCAACAACACAACAACAAAAAACTACAAAAAAAACCCTCCAACCAACTTGATGAAAAAGCCAACAACCAAAAACAAATACAACCAAAAAAACCCATGACCACTCCAATAGCCCTCTCCTCACACCCAACAATGCTCCACATGACACAGACCACACAGTAAAACTATTTAATATATTCTATATTAAACAGATTGTTAACTACTTTTCCAATTTAGGAACAGATTACCTAAAACCTTGCGGAGTTTCCTCTTGCCTTACTTAAAACTTGAAGGCCTATTGTCTTCATGCTAACGTGTATAATAAAAATAAAACTTCTACATCTAAAAGTATCCTCCTACATTCCTCTCTGGATCAATACTTTTGCCTAAAATGGATGGTTTTGTTTATAAACCTGTCTCTAATATTAATATCATGTTTGTTTAATCCATACAGTAATAATTATATATAACGCAAAACAGAGCTACTCTGCACACAATCATTTAAATCCTCTAAGAAAATGCTTGCTGCCCCCATCTTTCAAAGCCATATATATATATAAAATTATTTTGTTACAAATCTTGAGGAAGGTGTTTATCCTTCAGGCTTTACATGAAACACCACTCACCTCCAGGTTCTTCCACATGGCAAGCATGCAAACAAACCAGAGTTAAATTATTTATCTACCTGCATTGTACTGAGAACTTTTATAGTTTTTCCTGTTTTCCTCCATGTCCTACACTGCAAATCCACATCAAAATCCAAAATTTCAATACTATTTTTAAGTGTCAGAACCTCAAGTAAATTATGAGAGATATTTATGTACCATTTAGAAATAGTCACAAAACACAATTTTCCATTTTACTTCTAATTCTATATTCTTAATATTTTTGCCATTTTTGAGAGGGCAGTGGCTGAGATAAGGAACAGACAAGTACTGTACACATAATATCCATGTAGTAGGTATAATATTAAATAGAACACCACAGCATGGAAGCTAAACATGTATAAAATGAATACTTTTAAAAAGTATTAGTATTATCCTCTTGGTAGAAATGATCTTCCAAATTGTAAAGATTTTTACTATTTTTACCATTTAAACATACTTTATGTAATCAATATTCTTCTAGATTTTAAAGCAACATGCACCAGCTTCTGCCAGACTAAAGCCTCGAAGTACAATAATAAAATATTCACCCTTTTGTTTTTCCCAGTGTTCATAATGTTCATAAATACTCTGATCACATATCCATTAGCTAAGTCTCCAAGTTGAGAAACACAATCTGTCCTCTCTGAGTACACAGTAATGTATTCGACTATGATACATGACAGTACTTTCATTGAAAATACAGTATAAAATAGTGGATCATTCGTGAAAAGCTGGACTAGCCCAACAGTCTAGTACTGCAGTGTTTCACACTCTCAATTGCATCAGGGAGATGGATACAGAAACGTTTCCTCTAGTAGAGCTGCTTAGTAAAAGTCAAAGCATAAATAGAATAATGTAGCAGTATTGTATTTTTGCTGGCATCACTTATTTTGCTTGTGAACATTGAAATAAGTGATACCAGTAAAAGTGAAGTATTGTCCATACAAGGAATACTCTGCTTATGTTCCAGAGGAAGTGGTAGAGAAGTCCCAAAGAGAAGCAAATCTGAAATTAACTCAACCAAAGCCTACAAGCAGTAGAAAGAGATCTATTGAAGTAATGACTTAATTCTTCAAATCTGAGTTAAAAAAAAAAATAAATTAAAAGAGTGGTAGGAAATGGAAAATCTGAGAATACTCAGTGGCTCTCCATGGAGGTCATGGGGATGAATGCAGCCTAAATATGTTGAGAGCCACTGAATACTAACTAAAGTGAAGTTAAGCCTCCAAGAACCTGTGGTATTTGCCCATCAACACTACTAACAGAAAACAGGTTTGAAATTCTCTTCTAAATTCTTTTGTCAGCTACTAGAGGTTTTGTTTTGGTTTGGTACAATTCTCAGCTTAAATAAAGCTTTTAATGAGTATGCTGATTTCAGAAATTTGGCTGGTAGAGTAACCTCACAAATTTTAGGATAAACTGATTTTGTAAACAAGACCTCAATTTATTTTTTGTGTATACTTTTCCTACCTCTCTGCCAGCAGGGGACTGCTGAATCCACAAAGGAATACCTTACACCATTCTAATAACTTTCAGTATACCATGAGTGGGCTTCTGAAGTATTCCATATTTTTAGGAAGAGAAAAGTACCCATAATATTTCATGTCTCTGAAGGTATGTAAACTGGAAAAGAACAAAGGTCACACCTGGTGAATTAGTCATCAGCTACCAGGTGTATATCTTGGTTGTTGACAAAAAAGCGTGCATTTTTTTCTGAATATATTTATTGGATCCATACTATCTGTTTCTGATGCTAATCCAAGATCTTCACAACCAGGTATTTGTTAGAAAGTAAGATATTAGGTTTATATCTTGAATTTTAGAAGATGGAAGCTCCGCCCCATGTCATACATACAACTTGTCTGTGTTCGAAAACTATACCTTCTCTTGTAATTTTAAGCCTTTGTTCTTCATCTGGAGGTTTGGGTGGAGGCCACACAGATGGAATTCTCCTTGGAAAGCTTCCTTCAATGTAATCTGATGAATGCGTGGGTTGGCTGACTGCAGCCCAAGTATAAAGCTGGTCTTGCTGTGGTTATTAAAAAAAAAAATAAAAAAAATTGAGAAGTTCATATAGAATGGCAAGCAAAATATCAAAGCCTTTTTTTTTTCTAATACAAAGAGCTCAATATTCACCCTTATATCAAGGCAGACTTGTTTTTATGTTCTTCATCTCCTGACAAAGGCTTAACATAAATCTATATTAAAAAACTTTAATGTTTCAGTTTTGGAATTAATACTATTAACAATGGAAAATCTAATCCTTTTATTATCTACAGCGCAATGAGATGCTAGAATACAGTTCAGCACTTTTTTTGAACATGAGGAATTGTGCCATTTCTTTCCTTAGAGGTAACAGGTTGTGTCCACCATGACTGTAATTCTTTGCATATGGGTAGCTTACAGGTTAAAGAAAAATATTTCAGTTCACACTCTATTCCTTGTATTTACACCAAATGCACAAGGATAAGAAGCAGAATTATTTCAGCATAAATTAAACTGAGATATTTATTCTATGCAACTATGTTTTGTCATTTACATTTCCATATTCATAAATAGGCAGCTATTAATATAGCTATATAAAAGGTGGGTTTACTTTTACAGTAATATTTTTTTAAAAAACAAACAGCTAAAAATATTCTCAATCCTCTGGGCTCAGATGAGGTTATAGCCTTATTACTCAATAGCTTTGAGTTTGATTCCCTTATTAAAAGTAGGAGGCATCCAGACTGTGTGATGAGAACTAAGGCAAATATATTTTAAGCCAACAGAAAGGTTTTAGATGTTGACAATTGAAGTAGTTATTCTTGTGACTCCCAGTATGCATCAACATACACATCTTATGATTAAATATTTATAATACTGTAAACTCTAGAGAGATCAATCACAGTAACTGCATGAGCATCCTAGTAGGTGATCTGGAAATATGTAAATATTGTAGTACAAAACTGGAGGGGAAAAAAAAATTAAAATTCAGTCAGAAAATGAAATATGGCCATATCACATGGTAATATTTTCTTACAAAAGTCACATTCATTGCACTTAATTCATGTTATTGTCCGAGTAAAACATTGGCAATTTTTGTCCTGCTGCATATTTGACTTTTAGATTTAACCTCTGACCCCCACCTCCCCCACCCCACCCTTTTAATTCTACACGAGTGCTAAACATGTCTTGAAAAAAATTACAGGAGAAATAACAAAATGAACACTTTTGTGTGTGTGTGTATAGTTACTATTCCATGTGACTTAGCTTCTAGTTCCCTAAAATTAAGTTGTGAAAAGAGTGCTAATATTCTACTGAGAACAACTTCCTTGGAACAGACAAAAGTTGGTTATCAAGTAAAAAGTTTTGGTTTACAAACAGTTAGGGTCAAAGCAAGCTCATTAAATCTTTCCTGCATGAAAAACATGGCAAAAATCCAGCCACATACACAGACCTTAGATAAAGGTAAAAATAAATGGATAAAAAGCTTAATACAAAATAAGATCAAGTTCCTTACGTGGCCCTGAATTGTATGTTCCTTGAAAAGCCTATCCTTTTCCCATTACTGTGCCACTGCATTTGAACTTCTAAACAGGCTTGATTAATGCATTTTTTTCAGTAACTACCTTCAGTCCCTTTGTCTAAATCCAGATTCTTAGAGGATATGTATTTCTAGGTTTCTGCCTAATTTCCAGCACAGGGGGAGTAAAAGAGATGAGGAGAGTCATACCTGTATGTACTGTGTAAAGAGAAAGAAAAGCCGATGGATTTTGTCATTTGTCTTGTTTCTGCACCACCCAAATCTCAAAAATGCAGAAGAAAACACACTTCAAAAAAGTCATCAAGGCAAACGTGGACAAGATGGTTTTGCCCACTCTACCACCTCACACAGTCTAGGGAACACAGGGAAGAACAAGTTCTACAGAAGGTTAGCTGGATAAGCACCATCAGCTTTCAATGGGATTACATGTAGGGTTATAGGGCAATAAAACAGAACACAGCAGACTGTAGATAATATTGACATAGCATGAATGAGGAAGACAAACAGTTAAACTATTGCTGGACATGATATTTCACCATGCCAGTTCTTGAAATATATAGTACAATCATTTAACAACATAATTTTGAAGCATGATTAGTTTACATGAATTAAGATATATTAAAAAAAATCATGTCTCAGAAGTATTACACAGACGGGATACATTATGTGGGTGATAAAATATGAAGTACCTATGTTCTTGCTGGTAGAATTTACAGCATATAAACTATGAACAGTTATAAATCTAAGACATCACGCAATTCTATAATAGACTCATAACCCAGCATGGGAGCTTCTTTTGTGAGTATATGACAGTATTTATTGGTTTGTGGGGTTGGTTTTTTTTCTTTTGGGATTCTGTTCAATCACTATTCAATGTAAAGAGGGATGATGAAATAGACCCATCACATAACAGAAAATTACAGATGTAAACTTCTCAAACCACCTTGAAGTGATTTGTACTACAAACAAAATGTATCTACGTTCAATGCATAAAGTATTTAACAACAGCTACATTTAGATTACTTTCAATCTTAAAAACATCATTTAAAATATGAAAACTCCTCATGGCAAAAAGGTATTCTGAAGGTCTGAACTCCAAGTTCATAAACTGCACTTCAGAAGGGAAAAGATTAATCCTGTGTCCACATTCATGCCCTTCACAAGAAATTACTCATTTCAATGTCCTAATTGTTACTCATTCATGCTACTGTCCAAAAAATCTAATCCTCTTTATGTTTATTCTTTAGCTCCTTGTCAGTTAATACAGTAATCCACCTCATTTCTCCTTCTCTAAATAGGATGATGCCATAAATGTGCATGATTATTAGAACATTTTAAATAAAGATATATGCAGACAGATCTATGATGTTGAAATACTATTCAAGCAAAAGAAACGACAGAATGATAATAATAATAAAAAAATCTCTTTTTATTTCAGAGGCAATTTTTACTACATTTAATTGTAAGTACAGATAGTGAATACTCTTACCGTGATCAAGCTTTGAATACATCTGGAATTTCAGCTTCATCTTGCTCTGACTCCACTATTCAGTATTTAAAGCTTTTCTTTTTGGGGAAAAAAATATATATAATCTCTATGTATATGTATCCTTGTAATGTACGATCCCAGTCTTATTTATTCAGACTCATTTCTGGATGGACAGTGAAAGCTTAAAGCTGTCTGAGTCCAGTGCACTAGACATAATGTCAAGAAGAGTTCTCATTTCCACACATCCTTACACAGCACTTTCTACTGGTTCTGAAAACTGCAAAGCATTTGCACATGGGCGAGGCAAACTGCCTGCAGGATCTGATTGTAACTAATCAATAGACATTTCACCACTTAGAGATGCTAGCATTTAGAGTCACAAAGAGTCAGGTCTGTAGTTTAACTCACTGTCTTCCCAGTCAGCTCTCAGTTCTCCCAAAGAGGCTTTTTGTAAGAAATAATCACTCTCAGATACCACAGTGTTAAATTTCAGGTAAATAAGTTATTAAATATTCATTATGTTCCTTCACTGGTTCAGCTAAAGATACTCTTTCCTGCTAATCTTTAAAGGTGGAAGACAGTGCTTTGAGGTACTCAAAATATGAGCCTCTAGCAAATGACATATAGAAAGAGGCTAGTGAACCCAGAACTATGACCATGAGCTAGACCCACAGCAAACACCAGAAGGCATGCTGGTGGACCTTCAGCTTTCAGAAAAGGGAGTCACACATTTTTTTTTTCCACAGAGCAACCAGGTTTGTTCCCCAGGCCACAGACTGAATTAGAGATTAGAGATCTCCCACTGTAGGAATATAATGTGCAACCTTGAACCTATGCTTTTAGTAGCTGTATTACTCCTGGAGATAAGCAGGTAATACAACTTTCTATTCAACACCACTTCTATTTTTAATCAACTTTATCTGCTTCCAGTTCAAAGGGCAAAGATAACCATTGTGAGAAATACTTAAAAGAGGCACAAAAGCAGGTGTTGAAACAACAATAAACATATACACGTCTGTCCAAACTATTTGCAAAAGCATGATTTAGCAATACAAGANNNGGTGGAATATTACGATCTGCCTGGTCGGTGTGTGTGGATGGGGTGTGGGGGGATTGGGACGGATATGTTACTAGAAGTATTTTGACAGTTCTCAGGAAAAAAACACAACAAAACAAACACACAAACAAAACACGGTCAGATCATGTGTTGTGAGATAGGAAATGTGGGGCAGTACAGAAGCATACTGCCGTCATGAGCAGCATCTACTCTTGAGCTCCGCACAACAGCAAATTGGTACTAGCTTCCATGTTGGTCCCGCATTAAGCCCTGATGGAGTCAGACCCTGTCTTGCAGGGCATTCATTTTCAAATAGAAACCTTGAAGAGCTTTTCCACTAGAACCCCAAATATTCAAAAATATCCTGAAGAGGGGAGGACAGAAATGTTGTAATGTCCACAGACAGGTATAAACAGGTCAGAAATAAACACAGAGTGGTGGTTACAAGAAGGTTCCTACTTACCCTACTCAGTCTGGATGTGGACAAACTTCAAATGGGAAAAGATGGAGTGGGGAAAAGAAAAAGTATAACTGCATTTAAGATGGAACTCTATAAACTCATAGAGGAATTACATTTTATGGTACTGGGGATAAGAAGGTGCCAGAGTCCACGACTCAGATACTTCCTAGGCTAAGAGCTCAAAAGAGTGTCTTCCAAGTTTGTGTGTAACTGTTTGTCATACAGACTGTTTGAAGTCCATGGAAGGAATTCCCCTCCCCACCATTCAGGAAGACTGATAATTCTAAGATATAACAATAAGCAAATTGCATATTCCCACTGCATATAAATAGTTAATTAGCCAAGAAAGGTTTTAGTTCAAGAAACTAGAGCCGGACTACCTCAAAACGCTCTTATCAGCAGGAAACTGCTATATTTTAAGCAGCTTTTAAAATAAAGAAATCAATACTATCAAGAATGGAGAAAGTGGTTTACTTTTTGAGGAGACTTTCAGCAACAAAGCTCTGTGACTACTGACAGTATGACAGTACCAAAGCAGTGATTAAACATGGCTCTTGGCTTGTACCTTTGGCCGTACTAGTGAGCACAGATACCTTCCAAGGCTGAAAAACAGCAAGTCAGTCATAATACTGTAATATATGGCTGCAGTAGCACTTTATGCTTGTGAACTAAATTTGATGCCTGAGCATTTTATCTGAGGGACATTTTTTTTTAATTTATTTTTTTTTTCCTTCCAGAAAACTGATGTGCTTCAACAATTAATTTAAAAACTGCTCAGGTGTCAAAAGACCATAAAACATTTCTTTCCCATGAAATGACTTCAGCCTCCTCAACAAAACTTGCTTAATCCTATCAAACTTTGCTCAGGATTCAACATCATATCATGATGATAAGAGAGGCTAACAGAGCCAACAGCCCTTTATTTATGGCCCTCATGGGGAATGGAAATCAGGAAAGTAAATTTCAGATTTCCACATCTATTCTCATTCTGTTCCAGAGTTATTGCCTTGGTCTTCCTATACCCCAATAACTTCTACTCTTCACATGGCTGAATAGATTGAACTAGTGAGCTTACAACAAACTTCCCCAGAAGAAGGAACAATAACTAACCTTCTAAGAAAGAGAAGGACCTCAAGATCTAGCCTCTTTGCACCTCTGATTTGAACTCCCACTTGGAAGACCACAACCTAAGACCATTAGGTTATCAGCTGTTACTTAGACCATCTGATAGTGTGTCCTGTCTCATTCACTCCCCATAAATTCTGAACTGAGACAAGAAGCTTCTCTGTCATTTGTTTTCACTTACACTGATGCAATTGTGCAATAAGTTTGGATTCTGACAAAGATGAATTTTCAAAATGAATTTGTTTCATTAAAAAGTTCCTTTCACCTCTATTCCATTTGAAAATGGGACTATTACTACTGTAAAAACTCCCTTTTGAAAACAGAGATGTACAATATAAACAAATTCAACTCTCACTGTATTCTCAGTTCCAATCTAGAAAATAAAAGGCATTGTGTTTTGAATGCCATTCCTAAGAAAGTGGAGTAATGTACAGAAAGTCATAAAATATAAAGATCTCTTAAGGTGATAGGGTGACCATCATCTTCACCTGATGAACAATGATTTTGAAAATTTTAAAAAGGTAAAGTCAGCTTCCAGTATGTGTCTCTTCAAGCAGTTCTTTAAAATAACAAGCAGGTAAACTATGTTCTCAGCAAAAAGAAGCATGAAAATCTAGCAGTATCCTACATATAAAATACTACAGTTTACAGCGTATACAGTGGCATCACCACAAGTAAGCGGAAAGAAGAAAGAAAAATTAAAAAAAAAAAAAAAAGAGAGAAAGCTAGAAGACTGCAGGGCCAGATAGAAGAACTATGAAATAAATATGCAAATAAGGTGAAAAAAAGGAAGCAGGGAAACAGCATAACAGGAATACTTCAGCCCAGTGATCATCCAGATATTTCCATTTTACTACTTTCAGGAATATTTAGAGCTGTTCACCACAAAAGACAAAATACAGCGAAGTGTGATTGAGCAACAGAAAAAGAAGAGACGACATGGGGGGGGGGGGGGCTTTGATTTAACCAATCTCAACTGCCATTGTAACCTACATGACAAACAAAGATTAAGATAGCATATTATCAATCTGTTTTCTCTGCTCTGTTCCACAGTTTTCAGTTGTTAACTTTCAAAGTCTTATCTGTTATTGACCCCTAATATACTGCCATTGAAAATTTCCTAAAATAAGATTACATGCAGTCTTATACATTTTATTTCCAAGAATTGAAAGGATGCTTGTAGAAATTCTGCATTTTTGCCAGCTTTGAGCTGCAGTTTGGAAAAGAAGTTCTCCTACCTGTAGTCAGTTCTTGGGAAAGTTGGTTTTTTTGGAAACTGATCACTGGTATTTTGGCTCTCTGACTTCTGAGAAAGCAGTTTGTCTGCAGTCTACCTACTAATTTTCAGACTGACATAAACCATGCAAATAACTTAAATATAAATAAAGTCTTCATGTCACTAACTCCTCTTCCATTTGACCTGCAAATTCCCACCATCTGCTACTACTCATCAGTAAGAAAGCAGTGTCATTATTTCCATAAAAAGCATTTGCATAACCACAGGTGGCCAGGAGATAATAAGAAAATTGACATTTTTATAGAATTTCCTAATTCTGCCATCTGTCTCTGCTTCCTTCTGGAAGTGTTATTTCAGAAATAGAAATCAGCCTAGTCAGGCATCATAACTACAAATCACACAAGGGGCAGTCCCTATCCCAAACTGTCAAACATACCTCTGTGTAAAATCACATCATAATGCACTAAAGACATACGCCCTCCAGAAGATGTCAATTTAGCTCTTTCATTATAGAATATGCTGGAAGAAGATATTGCTGATTAGTGCCACAAGAAAGAAGTACTTGTTGGACCCTTCAGTGTGCAATAGAGATTAAGCTCCCCAAACCAGGAATATAGCATGAATACAAAAGTATGCTCAGTTTTCTTCTCAAAAGCACTTAAAGTGTCAATAGAAATTCTTCATCACAAAAACAGTTGTTTTCACTGAGAATTTCGGTGTTTAAACATAGTATTCAGAAACAACACAAAAAACTACTTGGAAAGCTTGTCAGAAAAAAAAGCAGAAATCTGCCATGCAAGGAAAAAAACGTCTATAGCTTAGAACCTATAGTATGAACTTATGAACTATAGCTTAGAATCTATAGTATGAACCAGAAAATCTGGAATGAGTGGATCATAATTAGGACTAAACTTCCTCAATGTGTAGTAATTGCAACCACTGGATAAAATGCGAACACTAAGTACAGTCAATATTTATTTAGCTTCACTGTGCTATTAAGAAAGTTGCCTTCCATTGACAGAAAACCTACAGCTTCTTTTCTTGGTGTATGAACAGTTTAAATTCTAATGCAAGCATGTATAATTTGTAACTGACAGCTCTCCAGGGACAGCCATCTTTTAGGTTCTGTGATACATTGTTAACAGAGGAGCTAAGCAGGGGATGAAATCTCTACTTGTTGAGAACTGTGATCCTCTAACAGGTGGCTGCAAAATTGCCTGTGGTTACATTCTTGCTAAAGATGACCTCTTTAGCCAACACTGCCTTGTGATTATTTTACTCTAACAGGATAATATGATGAGGTAACAAGCTAAAAAGCTGAGAACTACACTTGCACTACAGAAATATGATTATTTAATAGCATGGCATAGTCCTTAAGAAGTGTCAGAGTTTTTCACAGAGCGTTAATTTCTTACATGTCATTCAACTAAAGTATATTTTATTTTAATCTGAAACTTTAGAAATCTTGAACAAGTCACTACTCTTAAAAAGGGAAAAAAAAATTCAAAAGGCAAGCAAGCAATAGTTATTCAAGAAGCAAGACATTATTTGGAGAACAGTCTTTAAGCTTTTGCTAATCTATCTTTCTGTAAGCCACACAATGCTCAGCCATTTTTATTATTAATTTTTTATGTAGTTTTTAAATGTTTTCCTTTTTTTTTTTTTTAATAAAAAATACAAGTAGAAGAATTAAAGGCTGTAAATATAGCCTGACAAGTAAAAAGTCATGACATTCATGAGGCAATAATCAGCATCTTCTCCAGGAGACAGGAAACAGGAAACTAGCAAAAAGGGCATTTCTAGACAGCAAATCTGCCATTATACATATACTTACTCCTAAAGACACTCTTTCCATTATAAGAGTAGGTAGAAAGAGATATAGTAAAAGCTTCTACTGCTTCTGAACATAAGAAATAAATAAATAAATGAAAATCTTAAAAATCCCAGCCCTGTCTACTTCTGTTACTTTTAAAGCTTTGGTCAACTTATTTTTCAGACAAATCTTTTATTCTGGGCATCTGCCACAATCTGTTTCAAAAGAAATAATTGATAAAATTGACCAAGATAGAACATGAAAGTTTTCTTAAAGTTCTTAAAACAGTTTTAAAGTTTCTATCTTTTGCAGTATGACTTGACATTTGACAAAAGTCACACATACTTCAGGAACACAGCATTTCCAGTCATCATTAAACACTACACATAATCCAACCTAGTTACAAGCTTCTGGACACCATCCTCGGCATAAACATGGTGACAGTTGCTAGTTCTCTGAAGATTTATGCTTTCATTGGGTATTTGTTGGTCCTTCATGTTTGCCGTACAGTAAAAAAAAAGGACTAAACAACATGTCCACAAAGCATAAACTACACCAGAAATACAAGTCCTAAGAATGTAATTTAAGCTGGCTTCCAGGAACCATTATAATACTATATCTATACTACTAGGAGATGTGAAAGTTGTCTTTACTCTTAATGCATTGCCTAATCACCATCAAACTGCGAGAAAGAGAAAGAAATAGGTTCCAATTAGAAAAGTAAAAGAGGTTATGTACAATTATTTAATGGGGTGAGGCAAAGACCCACACTTGAAGCCTGGAATATCTTGAGAGAAAGGAAAAAATTAAATCTCTTATGTGTTACTGCAAAATGGACACAAGATTTAGATACACAGTTGTAAGACAGGGTGAAATAGAGGTTACCACCAGGAACGAGTAATAAAGATGATGAGAATATGATCAGTGTGCAAATGCAAACATTTGAAGACAGAAGATAGTTCAGCATTAGCCATGTTAAACTGAATTCTCTGGACTACATCCAGAAAAGATCAGAGTGAGAGAATAGGACTTTTAAATAATCTGTTTATGTTCAGCTCAAGCCATGAGCAATAGATCATAGGGTGAATAAAACTTATTCTTTTCATAAACTGCAATCTAACATCTTCAAAAAACGTAGTCTATGGGACCACATGATAGCAAAAGGGGAAGCATGGATTTTATTCAACATAAAAAGTAGTAAAATTAAAGCTCAGAAATACATTGGATCAGTCACAGAAGGAGAAAAGGAGGGATTCAAGAAAGCATTTCCATGGAAAAAAGGTTGTCAATTCTGAAAAAACACCCAAAAAACAACCAAAAAAACAAGTTAAAGGAGTGACTTAAGAGACGTTAAAAAAACCCCAAACAACTAACTGAAAAAATCAAAACAACCAAATGAGTAACATCAAGAAACAAGCAAACACCAGAACAGAATGTAGCAGGGAGGAAGAACAACAAGGTGGGAGCCAAACCTGGGTGGGACCAGGACAAGGTTACATGAGCTTTGCTGATGACAGTTTCATCTGAGTGAAAAGGACACTAACTAAACCGGAGGTAATCCATGACTGAACTAGAGGCAGGTCTGATGAACTCAGAGATGAAGGAAGAATATGGGACTGGCTGTGCTCCCAAATTTGGAATAAGGTCAAAGACAATGCATCTCCTAATTCTAGATGGGTGAAATTTAGTATTTCCTAAGGTTAGTCTAATTCCCTTTCTTTGAAATCAGTGGTTAGATCATCATTAAAATTCTGTTCTGCTTAATGAATTAAAACCAAAACAAAACAAAAAACCCCACCACAACAAAAAACCCTAAAACACTAAATAAGAAAAAACCCAATGTACAGACATAGAGACAGATATCACTTCTGACATTGTTTTGCAGGACTATGATCTAGTTAGGGGATTTACATGGGAAAATAGTAACAGAGCATTTATGGCTTACTGAAAATACAATTCAAATTAAGATCACTCCTAAGCCAGCAACACCCTAAATTGCTGACTTTGACACAATGTTCATGTGGCACTATGCTAGGCTCCTGGTTTTTTTTCAGAAAGTCCATCCTGTTGGTTATGATCAAAGAAAGATGACTAGAATAATTGTCTTATTTGGACAAAGCATGGTATACCAGTTAACAAAAGAGCCTCTTCTCCTTCTTTACAAACTTTTAATTTGAAAAAAATCCATTTAGAAGTGAGAAGAATTTTTTCTTATAAAGTACTGCATACAATATTCTAAAGAAGTTAGCTGAACCAGGAGAACCAAAAACATTGCCAGACTGTTCTAAGCAACCTGAAGACCTGTGGTTTCCAGTAACTTTATTAAATATATTTAACCATAAATACTTTCAGATGGTGTGTGATTTTACATTTCCTGAAAAACCTCAGCTTTATAATCACAATCCACTTTTCAATTAATTAAAAAAAAAAAAATTGAAAATATTTTAAACTTAAAAAGAAAAAAAACCCCAAACAATCACCAAACACAAAAGAAACAGGCAAACATAGAAACAAAAAACCAAACCAACAAAACAAACCAAGGTTTGAATATTGTTAGAGGTATCATGGAATGAATTTGTAGATAAGGTAAATTAGCTAGGAAAACTTGGTTGTTTTAAGAATTCATTGGACAGATTTATTCTACCTATTTTCCCTTCATCAGTAATGTTAAACCATTCTTCAGGAAAGATGAGAAAGACTTAAAGCTGTAAAAAGACTCATATTCTCTCATATCTATACCTATTATTTTTTGAGTATTTCTATCCAAGCTTCAACTTAATGCATAGAATAGGGATGATCTTAACTATATCAGTAAGGTATTAAGTAGATTATTTAATATTTGTCCATTATTTTCAAGCTAATTATTGAAGAGAAAAACCCTGATTATCCTCAGTTATATAAACAAATACAGAGAAGTGTAAAAGATAAAAATGTAATGGTAAGGATCATAAAAATAAGTTGACTGTAGAACTTCATGGGTCATACATTATCATACAGTAGAAAGATGTACTAATGTTGAATTTATTATTCAAGAAGAAGGAAAAGTATATTAGGTGATATCTACACCACAGTTT
Organism: Actenoides lindsayi; assembly: GCA_025331215.1. Lineage (NCBI taxonomy): Eukaryota > Metazoa > Chordata > Aves > Coraciiformes > Alcedinidae > Actenoides > Actenoides lindsayi. The sequence continues at coordinate 32,497 of WTSP01014000.1, forward strand.
CATAGAGTATGCAGACACCACCAATAGCAGCACTCTGACCAGACAGTCCAAAGGTACAGATAACACTGGAGCAGGAATACCAGCTAATTTGCACTGATCCCTGCACTATCTTCTATCAAAAGTCCTTTCATGGGGAAAAAAAACCCAAACCATCTAACACTGACATCCTATTTGGATTCTGTAAAGTTTTGTGACATGCTATTTACTGTTGATCCTTTAATTGCTTTTTGGGTGAAGCAGTTATTGGATTGAAATGTTGATAGTCCTGTAGAGAACTTTGATTCAAAGAAGAAGACTTAATGAAAACAGATACAGAACAATATAAGAGGCTAAGATATGAATTTAAAAGTTAAGAAATAAAGCTATGGTAGAATCTTTTAAATCTTACACTTACCTGAACACAATAGTGTGTACATTTGAGCTCAGAAAAATAGCTGACCACTGTCAGAAGGGCAATTTTCATTAAAAGGACTAACAGTACTCTCAGGACTGATGAACCATTAATAAATTGTGTCCTGTGTGGCAAAACAGACCCAAAAAAAAAAAAATTTTCAGTACTTACATCAAAAGTGGGTGTACTTTGCTGAGTACTCTGATTACATGGTTCTCTGAAGCAGTCAGTGAATGGAAGCAAAAGGCCCAGTGCAATAATGCGAGAACATAGTTTTTCTGCTTCTTCTTGTGGTGCATTTTCTTGCTGGCTGAAGAGTTTTTCCAACAGAGTTCGTCCTGCCAAGATGATGATAAAGTTCAATAAGAATTTGTAGCTACATACAGAACACAAAGATTGAAGCATCATGATATTCACTGAATATCTCAACTATTAGAACTAAAAATATGAAATAAAAAAAAAAGCTCTTGAGAGAGGTATCTGATAATAAGTCTTTAATATAAAATACTTCTATATAGTAATTTGAACTGATCTGTAGGTTGACTAATATACACTGTGTTGGCTGCACTGCAGGGTAGGAACAAAAACCGTAAGATGTTATTGTAGCATCAACTTCCTATTTATTTATATTAAACAATCGTTCTGATCAGAAAACTAAGATTTTACCAAAAAATGGAGTAACTTTTTCCAAGTGTATCACAAACTTCTTATGGAATCAAGTCTCCCAAATCTTAGAATGAGTTTCTGTTTATTGAATCATAAAACAACCATAGTCTTTAAAATATCATGTTCTATTTCATTGGAGATACTCTCAGTAAAAGAATAATAATAAAAAAACCTCCTGATAAATACAATTTTAAACAGAATAGTTAATGTAGCTCCAGATCAGCAGAGTGCTCTGAACTAACATTTAATGTCACAACCAGCAATTCAGAGAAATAGAACTTCTGAAAAGAGAGAAGAGACATTCCTATTATAAGGCTTTCATTTATAAGGATTTCATTATCAAAGCGTTTTCTTTGTTGTCTCACTAGAGCATGAAAGGAGGGCATATGTTATAAAGTATGTTACAAGAGACAAGGCAAGAGGTTTGAAAGGCTGTTGCACTGTGTGCAGTTAGCCGAAAAGAGAACATAAAAATTAGTGATATGCACAGGCTGCAGTAAAACCTACATCATAAGAAATTGCTTGATTAAGCTCAAAAATGTCAAAAGATGCCGAAGTTCAGATTTACAGGATATAAGAGATTAAGGAGATCTACTGGAAGAGAAAGAGCAGACAGTATAATAAAATTAATTTCATTTTTTAGTATAAGCTAGTTGTGAATAAAATTTGTAGCTAAATTAGTTTCTATAGTTTAGGTTTTTTCCCCACCTACTCACTGGAAGCCAAAGGTGTTTTCCAGAAAAAAATATACTGCATTAAGAAAGCAATTTTGTGTCATATAAAGTAATAATAATAACAACACTGCTGTTTTTTACATATAAATGCAAAATTTCTGTTTGAATTGTAAAATTTCCCAGACATTCTGAACATACTAAAAATATTTTTCTTTCGAACATCTAGATGCAATTTTAAAAGGATATCGTGACATTTAACCTGAAGTTTCTGCATTATTTTAACTTCTTGTTGCAATATAGCCTACAATAATAATGCATTAAAATGTTAGAAACTATTTCTAAGATTTTCCTTTCCACATCTAAAGATCTGATAATTCTGTGTTATTAGTCCAAGTTTCCTAGCCTTTTATATAGACACAATGCATTACATTCAAGGGGATAAGCGAGGGGATAAACTTACAAGATACACAAGTTTTGTGATGTTTCCTGATTAATTTGCCTCTATTCCTTGGTTTCACCACCTATAAGGTGATGCTAATGTAACTACTTATTCAACATATCCCAGTACTTAGCCAAAGATACAGTTCAGTTTTTAACACTTCAAAGTATTAATTAATTGAAAACAGGCTTTCTTACAGCCTGATATGCACTGTGATTTTTAACATCCATTTACCCACAGTTGTAGCCATGTAGAGCAATCCTCTACATTAAGAAAGGCAACAGCATGAAACCATGGAAACGAAGTCTAAAGAGGGATCTATCTGTTGACAGTTGTTTTTATGATTTAATAATTTTTCTTTGGAACTGTAGTTGCTAATGCTTAGTGGTACTGTAAAAGACCACTGAAAAAAACCCATCTACTACCCTCTTGCTGCTATAAATGAATTCTCCTAGCTATAAAAACAGAGCTTAATCTATGTAAGCAAGTATTAGAAAACAAGTAAGAGTAGAAAACTGCCCTCGCACTGACACCAGAGCACCAACAGGTAGCATTTCTGCTAGCATTTTTGGGACTAAGTACATCATATTACCATAGTGTCACCTTTATATCACTGAATAAAGCTCAACATAGAAAGCTGTCTAGTTAAACAAGAGACTTCAAGTGATGATGATGAATGGGGAAGTTAATGCTTTACACTTGGCTACAATGCACAGAAGGAAAAATAGTAATAAAAAATATACACAAGAAGAACACTTTGCACACACACAAAAAATAGGACTATGCAAGAAAACTACACATTTCTTCATGCTATATGAAATATTTGAATACTATCCATGACTTTTGAATGTCATACTTTTTTTTTTTTGTCTGGATGTCACAATATTCAAATAACCTTTCCATGTTAGAGAGTCTTCTCCTGCATGTTCAGAAGCAGAACAGCCCCTGCATCCCTTCCCCCAGCTTCTGCTTTAACCTAATTAACAGGTATAATATATGTAAATGAGAAAAGAGGAAAGAAGGCCTTTTTCTTTTTTTTCTCAATCCATCTATTCATTTGCTAATTTTTGTGGCCCTTCTTAGCAGTCTTGCTCAAGATCAAATACTTTGTTCAGAAAGTTAGTTGACATTCAGTTGCAGTTTAGTTTGTACAGTGGCTTTTAACTATCATTGCTTAGTGATTATTAACGATTGTCTAAACATACTTTAGCCTTTAGACAATATAGAATAAATAAAAAGTAATCAAAGAACTTAATTTCTCTTACTGTACTCTGCATTATTTGTATCATTTTGTCCACCTGAACTTGAAAGGTTCTCTCCAGTGTATTGGTAGTCTTGGAATAAACAGGGTAGTAAAAATTATTTAATTTTATTAACTAGTACTTTTTAGCCTAAAAGAATCAATTAGTTAACTCAAACTAACTTTAGTATTATTAAGCTGTCCTTTATATCAAATATATGTTGCATCAAAAAAATAAAGAATCTCAACACAAAAGTAATGTTCAGACAAAGCTGTGTTCTAACACAGCTTGTATGTTCCTTACAATTGCTATGGAGACCTGAGGACAGATACAGAAATTTGAATTACAGAAATACATTTTCCCAGTTCAGTTAACACATTTTACCAAATGCAAGCTGAAAAAACTTCGATTTTCAGTGCATAGAGAAACAGCAGTAAAAAAACAAAAACAAAACCCCCCAAAACAACTGTATCAACAATAAATGGGTTTTATATTTAAAGCACTTACTAGGCAGTATATTTATAACAGGCTGTTAAACCACTGAAAATTTTTACCTATCCAGCTAGGGCTTATCTTCAAACTGAATGGTCATTACATATCAGAACCACCCATCCACATCAAACAGAAAAAAAAAAAAAAAAGAGACAAAGTTGTAAAAAGGACAATACCTAATTTTCCTTGAAGGGGAGCAAGGAGGTAAACCCTGCCAAAATAAAATGTGTCAATACTTGAGAAGGTCACTCATTTCCTTGAGACAACACCACGCTGTGCTGCACTGCCCAACAGATGGAGTTGCTGCAGCACTGTAGCTCCAGACAGGAGTCAAATTATTTTACACGGAAGAACAACATTTGAAAGCCATCATTTAACATGAAGTTGTTCCTCTGTTGTTAAGAGCATCTGATATTTCTCTTTCACCCATTTTCTGGCCAATTGTCACTACAGTGGAAGTTATAGCTCCAAAGTGCTATGCGGCCCTGGGACGCTAGTGCCAAATATGTTCTTACCTGTGCCTGCACTGATATCAAAGCAAGAGACATTCATGAAGCAGCAGGAATCACATTTATCATTTTGATTCTGGGCAAGATGAATGTTATATCTTTGTTTAGGTATAGCAAAGTAAATCTAACACTGGACTTCACAGGCTTTTCAATACTTTTGTGCAGAACAAGAAATGGTTTGCCAGCACCCTATCTAACTGCATTACACATGCTTGGAATTAATTCAAATGAAAATGACTTTGTGTCTATGTGAGTGAAATTGACTGTATAATGTTAATCCCTGAATCTATTTGTTAAACAACAAAACTAAAACCACAGCCATATTTAATGCATAGCCTATCTTCCAGTCCACTGTGAGATTTTGAGCTACAATTTTCCATATTTGGTTTATAAATAAAAAGCATCAACAACAGCCTTTTCCCTTAGACACAATTAATCATTCCACATTCATAACTTACATGAGGTAATAGCTTTTTAAGGTGGAGATGGTTGCAAATAACCTGGAATAATTATATGATTAATCATTTTATAATTGTTAAATGATCAGCTGGTTTCTGTTACAGGGATTTAAATGCAATGGTAAAACAATTTATTTTGATTGCCTTTACATGCCATGAAAATAGTAAAGGACATAGATCTCTCAGATGTTATAGATTTTTTTGTTTGTTTGTTTTTTTGGGGTTTTTTTGTTTGGTTTGTTAGTTTTGGGTTTTTTTTTGTTGTGTGTGTTTGTTTAGGTTTTGTTTTGTTTGTTTTTGCCCTAAAAGGATAAGTTCCCACTTTGTATATTTTTAACAACTTTTCTTCAAAAAAATTCCACATCATGAAGTTTCTGAAGCCTATTCTTACCTTTCCCCTAAGTATAAGTTCAGAGAGCAATGTGAGGCGTACTAAGTTTTGAGTTAGGAGCTCTGTTTCAGTCTTAGATCAAATCAGTATTCTGAGCATTTTGCCAAAACTCTGTAGCAAATAAGATGACCGTAAACTCACAAGTTATTTTTCAGGAGCTTCGAGTGACTTAAATGCAAGTAAGGGATAAAAATACTTTTCTTTTTTTTTCTTTTCTTACAAAGGATTACACAATTAACTAACCAAAAGAATGGGAACATGAAATTAAGTTTGGATGTGCCAGGTACTCTGTGCTTTAGTGGCTGTTATGTGATACTTTTGCTGTCATAGTTCATCCTGAGTCTTCTTTTAACTCAGCTTACAAATTCCATGTTCTCCACCTCCACATCATCTGCCACTTTCTCCCATTGCCATGAAGATTAAACACTATGATATTGTCACCTCCTGTACGACATTAGAGGTCTTCATCTCATCCCAAAGACAGGGCTTGAGCAACACTGTTCATCAAAACTACCTCTGCAGAACATGCGATCTATTCACTGCAGAATGAAAATTCACAAGTTCCAGTATGGTTTCCATTCACATTATCTCTCTCTTTGAAAAATGCAGCTAATTGTATTCTTGAATGATCATTTTCAACTTGAGATTTACTATAACCGTATTTACTCAAATGCAAGGCAGAGGGAGAAAGGAACCTATCCCCACCAAACATCATTCTACAAACATTATTTCATATAACCATGAAACACTGTAATATATTAACATTTTATATCTCTATATTATGTAATATGCATATAACAATTTCATATAATAATCACACTCAATACCTGCCTGACACAGCCACAGAGTCTATCTTTG
>WTSP01014000.1:51263-71779 GCA_025331215.1 Actenoides lindsayi
CGTGCCACAAATAGTTCTATTCTTTTTGTGATGCATTAAAGAAGAAAAAACAGTGAACGAGAAAAAAAGTGGAAGAAAAACATTAAAATAATATGGTTGTAAGCGTGGGGCGTGGGGGGGGGGGAAGGGGGGAAGGAAAAAAATCCTTAATACATGTCACTCACCTGAAAAGACATTGGGAAATGTCTCTGTAGAAGCCTGCACCCCTGAGGACTTTCTTGAATGAGTCAAAGGCACTATATCCGTTTGAAATTTCTCTCTAAACCCCTTGCGCTCCAAGTAGCCTGCAGAGCCCACCTTCTGTGTTATCTCACATCTGTGATTATATACCTCTTCTGTCCAGTCTGCAGAACGACTAAATAAACCTGCCAAACTAGCAGACCTCTGCTTCTTGATGAAGACTTTTTCTTTTTTCTGGAAGGACTCCTGCCTCCTTGTAAAAAGTGGGCTCTGGGATGGGGAGGGAGAAGGTGAATGGTTGGGGGAACTCAGTTGCCTAGTCGTGGTTTTGATGTAACAAGGATTAATTAGATAGGGCTTAAAGCATTGGGAACCAAGCATCGGACTGCCTCCTGTCCCCTCAGAGGACAAAATGCCATTTTTCATTTCCATAGATAAACCATTATGCAGGTCCTCTTGACTGGCTGACAGAGTGTGTTTCTCTTCCTGAGTCTCAGCAGCATGATCACGGCCTGCATCTGAAACACCATCCTCTGTTACTGAGCTCTGCAATTCCACAGCCTGCACTTCAGCAATTTTAGTATCAGCATCAGCTACCAAGGCTGGAAAAGGTTGTGTGGAGCTGTGTGTTTGAGACCTGTTTTCTACTGCAGTTCTATTTAAATCACCTTCTAATTCACTAGCTACAGCATCCACTCTAGCAATAAGCTGTTCCTGCTTCTCAATCAATAGCTTATGTTCCTGTGTTTCACATAAGCCGTTACCAGGAGAGCCTGTGCCATTTTCTGCTTCTTTCAGTTCATGTTCAGTTGCACAGGAGACAGGAATGTTTTCTGCAATTTCAGATATTGCTGGAAAAGCTCCCTCAGTGCCTGGGCTCCTCTCTTTGTCAGGGGTAGCTGCTGAAAGAAACCGTTCAAAATCTAAGGGGGCTGCTTCCGAATTAGCCATGTATCGGCCCATTGTTTTGGTGACAAGGTCCTCAGTTCCAATGTTAATTGCCCCCTGCTGCTGCTGCTGCAGTCTAATAGCTTGCTGGATATCAGAAAGCAAATCCTCTTGTTCTGCAGCTGAATGGAAACTGTATATATCCGTATCAGAGCCAGAGCTGGTCCTTTGTCCATCCTGTGTCTCTGCTGCAGCTGGGACAGTTTCATTTCTGATTTCAAAATGTTCAACATCTGTGTCTGAGAGACCCCCTTCATCTGCAGAGATGCTTATATCTGGAGTTTTGGTAACAATTGAATGAGTACTGTCCAGCTCTCCAGCCTGCAAGGCCTGGCTTTCCAAAACATCCTCCCGTGAACTACTATTCCCATCTTTAGCCTTGGACAGATTTTTTCTGATCCTCAGATTTGAAAACACTGAGGCCCTCGAGTCTGATTTACCCTTCTTCTTACCGGATTCACTTCCTTTTGCATGCTTCCCCAGTCCCCTTCTGCTTCCCAATACCTTCTTTGTGCCTTCTGTATCCTTGGGCCCAGAGGCATCCTCTCCTCCTTCATGCACATCACCTGTATTTTTCTTTAGCTTCCCATCTTGATTCCCCATGATCTTCCGCAGTGCAATACCTTCGGTAATCAAGCCATGCTCCTGGATTTCATTCCTTTGGCCTGACGGCGAGATCCCCTCTAGCGATCCAGGTTTGTTTTCAAGCGCTGGTGATGCAAGTGAAGCAAAGGCTTGCTGTGCCTCTCTCCCATCTGCTAGAGCTGCCTTTTTGCATAATGTGCTGCTTGCACTGGGCTCCACTGGGACATGCTCAGTACAGCACTGAGAGCTGCAGACAGCTCCTTCCAATGGCTGCTGCTCACAGAGCTGCCTGCTCTCTAAGCTGCTGCTGCTGCCGCACTCTTGTTTCTTTAGGAACGATTCTGTGAAAAGTATTTCCTTTATAAAAGTCACTTCTTTTTCCACGGTTTTTATTGCCTGCATTGCAAGATCAGCTTGTCCTCAAATCATTTATAATTTCAGGACTTCAAATTCCTGGAAGGGGGGAAAAAAGTTAAAGTAACATACTTTAATTACTCTGCAATTGTTCAAATGGGTAAAGTAATAACCTTGGAAAGATAAATATTATGATTATTTAATAGTTTATAAGGTGCTTAAGCATATGCTACTTTGACAGATTACACAGTACCTCTGGTGATTTATGCGTTTACTTATTAAAGGCTACCAAAACATGATACATAATTGTAAAAGGAGAATCACTCTGAAAGTAGATAAAAAACATCAAACAAAAAAGTTCTTTCCACAGTTTTAGAGAGTTTCACTTAAAATTCAATGCATTATGGTAATTACACTATAAAAACCTCCCACAATTTGTATTCTGAGAAGGTAGATATACTATTATTCCCAGGAGAATCAACTCATCAATATTAAAACAGACCACCATTGTTTTCTCTGATAAGAACATCTGGCATGAAACAAGATAAAACAAGCAAGAAAAACAGCAGTATTCAAATGCTACTAAGGAAAAGAATACAGTAAAGCATTCCTCTATTTCACTGTAAATATTTAATAATTGATTTAGACACTGTCACTTGCTAAATATTTTGGAAGCTTGTGCAACAGTTTTAGTGAGTTGCTGCTTCTCTATTTTTGGTTTAGATGTATAAGCATCAATACTTCATAAATACTTTTTCTGAACTCCCACTTTTAAAATTTACATTTAAAATAATAAGAATAGAAACAAAAAGGCATAAAGAGTGCCAAATTGCCAAGTTCAATACCTTGCTTCAACACCAGCCAAGAAGTAATAAGATTGATTTCTGTTTATGATTTATCATCTCTAAGCTGTTTGGTCTATTAAGTTCAGTTTCTGTGAAAGACTTTGTGTATTCCTCACACTTCTGAGCTTCTTTACTAGCAATATCCCTTTCATCAGAGATTATGTAAAACAATACCTCATTTCAGTGAAATACATCCTATTGGTTTACTTAACTCTTATGTTTGCTGTAATTCTTTTGCTGCAATTCTCTTCCTACCAGAGCTTTCACTTGCTTTTCTCTGCCTCAATACATATTACAGAAGAAAGAGAGCATGATTCACACTTTAAAAACTATGCAGGCAATTCCTCAAACATGTATTTTTTTTTCAAGGGATGATAAATACCTTTACAAACTTGGGATTTGGTTGTTGTTAAATAATTGCTGTTTCTTTAGTTTGGAAAGAATACCACTGTCAATAATACATGCAATAAATTATTTTGAGACATCATAATTTTTCCCGTGTGCTTCTTGGTCACTTACTGCTCTGATGTAAGTCCTGTCCTGACTTGTCCTGTGCCTTAGGCACCAGAAGACTTCTGTCTACAGTAACTCAAGTGTTTTAAGTGGATCAGATGACTTTGTACACTCAGTGGTTTATTTTAGCTTTCACATACCTAATGAAGTGACCTTTTTTAAATTTCTTTTCATTTTTAGCACTCATCATTCATAAATACACTAGCAAGAGCTAGTATAGCAAAAACTTCAAAAGCACATTAAGTGTTTTTGCTTTTTATGTCCATTCCCGCTTTTGCTTTCTGTTGTCCTACTTAGTTTCTAATTTGTTGCAGTATTTTACCTTTTACAGCATTATTACATGCTTACAAAAGGCTTTTCAAAGCTCAGGTAATTTTAGTCATTCTGAAGATCCAGAGTAAGAATTACTTAAGGCACACTTTAAGAGAACCATAGAAGTAGAATACTACCTTGATGGGTATTTTGACTGACTAGAACTGACAAGGATTTAACTCTTGATTACAAATGGAGTACTTGTAGCTTCCAACCCCATTTAAGAGCTCTTCTCCCACTAAAATCTGCTAGAAATTAACACTGTGAAAAATAAAGTTACTGTGGATTGAATATGTAGGGGAAATGTAGAATTAATGTGATGATCTGAAAGGTTCCTTGTCCTTCCTTCTCTGTAAACATTACAAAGTCAACATACTCCTATTACAACTAATGATAATTCACCAGTAGTAATTACGCTTTAAATTAGGCTGCAAACCAAGCTACTGACAATGCTGGGGTTATAAAACAGTCAAGTTAATGACTGATCTTCATTTTTTATTTAGAAACTAGAAACTTATAATGGTTTAAATCATGTATCTGCACTATTTCCTAGAAGTTTTCATACAGAACATCCTGATGAGTAATTTCTTCAAAAAGCACAGACAAGTATAGCTTCCGATATTACCTCAGCTTAAATATGACACTAAAAATTACTCCATTTTATCAACCTGCAGCTGTAATCCTAAAAGCAAAGGAACTGTAAGAAAAAATTTTCTAGATTGTCCCTCTGAATGTGGTATCCTAGCCATCATGGATTCTGACCAGGATTTAGGATCTCTATGGGGCAAGAGCATTGTTAAAATGGTCACACTTATAAAAACAACAAAGAATTCACTCTGGTTATTCCACAGAAAGCACAGAATATATTTGAAAAAAAACCAGCCATGGGGGCAGAACACACCTCAAAGTGGCAGTGACAGATACAACTCTCACTCAGCATTTGTAGGAAAGTACAAAAGGTTAACGTCAGCCAAACATAAAAACAAATGTTCATATTTTGGTGTTATTCTCACGAGTTTTTTCGAGTCTGAAGAAAAGCATATTAGAAGTCAGCAAGAACCCAGAACATTTTGGCATCAGTATAAGCTACATTTTAAGAGCTAAGAATGTATTCAATATTCTACAACAAAAAAAAAGAGACTTTCAACAGAAAGTAAATGGCAAAAAGAGGGGGTTTTAGGTGTTCAAGAAAGGTATTTTTAAGAGCAACTATAACTCATTCTTAGCTTGCTATAAATTGTCAACAAACAATTGAGGCTAGTCTGCAAACCTGCTTACTTGCCTCATTTAGTAGTTACCAGTGGTCATGCAAAAATACCACGGATTCAGATCACAGGCGTAGGCCAGAGATCCCCCTCACCTCCTCTTCTCCAAAGCTCAGGAGACATGAATGGGAACACAAAGAGGAGAAACAAAACTTACAGCTCAAAACAAATTGTCCTTCCACATTAAGATGATCCAGTTAGAAATATAAGAACCTAAGGCCCTATTACGAGACCGGGATTATTTTCAAGACGACAGTTACCATTTCCTGCAGCCTCTCTGGATAGGTGGCCAGATTGCCCCAGCACTGCCTCCCTCCCAGCCTACCTGCCCTGCTGGGAGGGGAAGGGGCTGCTGGCTGCACCAATTGCCCACACCTGGGTAAAGGGCTCAGCCTCTTAGAGCACAGCCAAGGCAGACAGCTACCCGTGGGTGGGGCTGGGGCGGGATCCTTCACCACATTCATTCTACCATTCATCACAAAAAGGCTGGGTGATGGGTTGACATTCTGGAATTTTGGGCCTGTTGCAAGCATAGGCTGCCTGGGGGGAGAGAGGAGCACCTAGGGAATCCTACTCTGAGGAGACACTCTGGAGGTGGATGAGTTTTCACCATGTTTTATGCACTGTGATATTTCATTCTGCTCTCAGTAGTAGTTGTCAAGCAAGTCCCTATAGAGTGAATATAATAATGCCCTGTCACTGCCACTGAGGGGCACAGGGCTGCTACAGGACATGCTTGCCAGGGGCCAAGCCTTTGGGCAGGGTTCAGCTTCACTAGTACAATCCCAGAGAAGGGTTTAGACCACTGGAGTGCTGGCAACACATGGAGTGCCTAAACCTTCTTCCCCTCTCTGATCTGCAAGGGCCAAGTCATGAGATCAGAAAATACAATTTGGGTTAAGAGACCATAGTGACTATGGATGAAGTTGGTCCTGCTCTTGCCTCATTTAGTTGCTAGGGGACATGAGAGTCTACTTTTTCTTCTAATACTTGTCTGAGCAGTATGAAATCATGCCTTATGCATTGTATTTATATTAAGTTGAGGTGATCCAGTTCAAGCAAGCAATGATCCATGATCCTAAGAGAGTGTTTGGCTTGCCTAGGAACTTTTATTTGGTGCATGAGAAGATGATGACTAGGATTTTCAAATGGCTGCTACATAGTGCTGAACATTTTCCCTCAGTTTCTTGCTAGTGAGAACTAACATTTAAAATTAGTGTATCTGAGGAAGCAGGGTCTCCAGCCATGTAATGTTTGCCAACTACTATGTTGCAGAGTGAACACTGGTTAGGAGCCCAAATCTTTACAAATAGTTTAACCTCTGAGATTTCTCACCTAATTGCAATAATACATTTAGGTATTGTGAAACAGAGCTTTTTTTTTTTGTTTAAAAATATGATCAGCTTGACATAGCAAAATCCATACCCATTCTAACAGCTATTTTATTGTTTTCCCTAATATTTCCATATTCTTACTGCTGCTTTATTGTAAAAGATACTTTTCAGCCTAAAAGCTATACAGAACCTTTCATAGTTACTTCTATAGAATGAGTTGGCTGAACAGCTGCACACAAAACCCTGCCAGCATTTCAGAGATGTATGCATTGCAGGTCAGAGTCAGGTCACAGAAACAATCTCTGAAAATCCAGGCCTCTGCAAATGCTGCAGCCAGGGACTACTGTATTTGGCATACAAGATGCTACACTAGTATTGTAAACAAACCTGAGCAGTAGGGAAGAGTGAAGTTCTATTTTATTTCCTATCACAGACTGAAAAGTGGGGTACCTTGCAGCACAACTCCCACATGTTTGCTAACATATGCTAAGCAAGTTCAATGCAATGCTGTGTAGGTTGAATCATGCATTAAAAAAATAGTAATAGATCTGTTGACCAGGCTATCAGAGAAGCACAGTTTCTGCCATTTAAACTACTGTAAAGTACTGTCAAAAATCAGAGTAAGAGTCTAAGCTATAAATTTTATTTTCTAAGGGAATGAAATTTATGCAATAGAGGTGTTTCTTCAGCACTCATAATAGCTTTTGAACACAATAGGAATATCAACCAAACTTTTAAGATTAAGGTTATTAAACCTCTGAAAATTCATACACATACAAAATAAGTATCTGGGTAGAAACGGAAAAGATAAACAGAACTGACTGTGTCCATTGATCAAACAGGTTTCATATAGTTTAGAACTATCCAAACACAAGCAAGCATTTCATAGGGACAAATGAGAGCAGATGAGAAGAGATTTATTGTACTAGAGGATAAAGAAACAAAGAATACAAATCTGTAGGAAATTGAGCCTCCTGATTTTTATTCCTTAGAGAAAAACTCTAACATTTAACATTCTGTTAAATCAAGCAGAAAATTACATATTGTCTTTTTGGTTTTCTTGGACAACTCCCAGAGTACTTAATGACATGGTTGAAAAATGTGGACCTTGATCGTATCACTGGATCTTTTTGCCTGCAGAGAGCCCAAAATACCACAAAACAATGGCAGATTTTTGAGCCTAGTCCTTTCCTGTAGGAGACAAGGGATTAACTTAAGTACTTAAGGCTCTAATTTTCTTTCTACTGCAACATTTATCTTTTAGTCTGAAGGAAAAGTTGACAAAAATCAAGTTTTTTTGTGAGATTTCAGTTTTTAAAGTTCTCAACCAGTGACATGGGTTGTTTTTAAAAATATGTGGAGAGGGAAGAAAAAAGTCTTCATTTTTAATCCTCTTCCTTTAAACATCAGTTTCTGTTCTGTTGCAGACATTCACACACGCACATATGGTTTTGCAGTTTGGGTGAAATAAAAAAGAAAACTATTGACCATCTTTCAGTTTTTTTTTTTAAAACAGCAAACAACCTCCTATCAATTGCCATAAATATGTTCCTGCTAGAGAGAACAACCTTGTGGCAAGTTCACTTTGTAAACCACCTGAGGAAGTTTACAAAATGGGATGGTTTTGAAGAGAAGGCAGTATTTTTGTACAAATTTGTTTCCTTGTCTCAAATACATTTAGTATTTAGAACACATGATTTTTTGTAGTATTTCCATAATCAGATCTAGGATTAAATGAATCCAACTTGGCAAGATAGGGAGGAATTTCTCTTTCCTAGTCTAGGGTTTACTTCAGTATAGAACATTAGCAAGGTGAACACTCCATTTTGTACTAGTGAACAAATGTGAATGCCCCTATCTGAGTTCATTGGATGAAAGCCTTTGCAATGAGAGTGAATAAAGTGTACTGAATCTAAAACTATAAACCAGCATCCAATGCAGAGAAAGATAAGTATTGAGATGACAGAAAAAAAAGGAGCACTGAGAACACCAAAGGAAAGCTGAAGTAATATGTATCACTTACATAATGTTAGTATCTCATGGTTTTACTTCCTATTACTGTGATCCTTTGTTGTTCTCACATTATGATCTACGGGAGTCATCCATATGGGGATCCATAACTGCTGTCTTTAGATTTCTGCCTTTATCTCCACAGTACAGCTCAAACTGAAATTCCTATAGCAATTACAACAGTTCAAGTTCATGTCTTACATAGGGATCTGGAGAAGCTACCACAGTGAATAATCTGGATAGACGCAGTCTCTAACATATATACTGCTCAGAGCTGCAGATGCCCAGGGAAGAGTATTCTTTCTCAGCAGTTGTTGATTGAATTGTGACCACTCTTCAGTAAAATCCCTGTCTTGTCTATACATATGGAACCTTAGCTGGTCCAATACTTCTGTTTTAAAGCTTTATATATTTTCACAACAGGGGAACGAGAGACTGGAAAAGTGAGAGGAATTTATGAAACCTGATTCAAGGTCTCAAGACCTCTTGTTTCTGGGATTTTTATGGAGAGAAAAGGCTAGCTGTAGAACTATTCAGCACACCTAAGTTTAATTTCTTGAACTGAATCTTTTCTACAGTATACTAGTTCTTTCCACTAAGTTCCCATATAAAGGACATGAGCAGAGAAGTTTTATGAATACCTCTCAAGGTACACCAGATTTGGATGTTATTTTTGGTGTACCTGCGTTCAATATTTTGTCATTTGCCTGTTCTGTTAACTCTGTAGTGTAGTAAAGCAACTGTCTTGGGGGCAAGCAGTAGTTAATCAGCCACAATATTGCAGAACATTGCCTGGGCTACAAATCCATGCAAATGCAGTACTTGCTAATGTCCAAGCAGTCCTGGCTGCCTGACTAGGCTGAACTAGTTCAGTTAGGACTTATCCACGTTAAGACAGGTGCAACTGTGTAAAGTGGGCTCAATCCAGAACTTTGTTTTATGTCCTTGGGTAGGCCTTAACATGAGAGACCCAAAGCCTAATTAGCACAGTGAATTCCTACTGGTTTTGTAGTTAAAATAGCTTTCCTTTTTTTCAGCTGGTTATAACAAGCTGAGTTCTGGTGTTTATTGTCTTTATAAAGCAAATACATTGTAGATGAACAGCTGGCAATCTATTTGACTACAGTAAGACAAAAGAATGATGGTGCAGTTGAATAACCCAGATACCCAGATAAAGGTCAGGAAATTCAATTAGGATGATAATGTTTTTGTATCAAAAGGATTATGCCATCCATAGAGGCCACCATTGAACTACAGCTTTTGTGGGGCTAAATACATAGGGCAACTACTGTGATCCAGTTAGGGAGTAAAAAGTCCTTCCCATGAGCAATGGCAAGTTAAAATTTTGCCAGATCACTGTTTCTGCTCACTGTACCCATTCCCAATGTCTTATATTCTTATGCCTTTCTTCCTCAACTTCAACATCTTTGCCTAACAAAGTATCTGATATCAACTGTCCTACTGAATTTATTACTACAAGCATTTCTCTTTTTGTGTGATGTCTCATCTTGTTTCATTTCATGAAGGTCATTCACAGACCAAGAGAGTCCTCAATATGGTAGGTAACCTGCTTCTAGCTACAATATGGCATCTCTTCTCCTGAACTTACCTTCATTCATTTATTTGTCCAGAATTGTTGGTCACTCCAAAGACCTACATTAGTTTTTCAGTTTCTAAAGCACCTTTCCTTGCAGTGCCATTTCTTCCTTCTAACCATTCCCATTCTGTCGTATATGTGTTAATTGTTCTGCCCTTAAACGGTGTATCATCACATCACTCTCTTTATCTAAACCAAAATCTTCTTTACTCTTCCTAGATTCACATATGTGGCTATGATGGAAGGAATTACTTCCATGTCTTGACAGATAGACAGTAATGAGTGGATGCACGTAGGACTAAACATAATTTTCTTTCACCAGTTACTGTCAGCAAGGAGTAAAATGAAATTATCTCACAGGTTTACATCTCAGATCTCCTTCCCGAATCCCGGCTCTTGATTAACACTGTTAAACATTAATGCCCATGTCTTTCAAATATTGTCAAGACATGACTTACCATATAAAGGACATACTATATTAATCATCTATTTAATCTGTAATTCTTATACAACTCCCTTTAACTCTATTTCACTTTTGTGGGAACCCTGAGTTGGGTTTCAGTCTTCTGTGTCACAATCCAAACAGAGCTGGTCAGAAACAGAAAGGAAAGAATTGAATATTTGTCTCCCTAGCTTTTTATATAGACAGTTTCTACTAAGAAAACATGTAGAAAAGAGATTAAGAACAATTAAATTTTACTGCAAGCTTGAATTTGGAGAAAGAATGGCAAACAGGGTGAAGAGTTATAATTCAGACAATGCTTGCTTCATGTCTCAAGGTCTTAATTTATCCTAAAACATTTTAGTTTAAAATGACATAGCCTACAGCACTTCAGCACTTTAGTTATGGAACCTGAAGTAATACCAAAACATTGATTTATGCAACAGTTAGCAAGAAAACTTTCAAGAAAATATTTTATTATGCTTTGTCCCCAGCCTTGCCAATGTCATTATATTAAGAGCTCACATGAAGTTATTTTGAAATTAGAGTCCCTCCTAAGAACCAAGCTGGTCAGCTCACTCATCAAATGACATAAGACATATCATTCCTATTTCACTTATATTCAGAGAAGTTGTTCAAATAAACAAGATTGAAATGCTCAGCAGCAGTCCTAAATTTAACTTTAAAAGGCTTTGTGCACACCGTCAGTATAGCAGTTCATCTTGTTGTATGTGTTCACAATAAGAAGGACAAATTATTAGGGGTTATCTTTCTATTTTTTTACATAATGTACTCGGCACTGAGGGAAAAAACACCACCTGGGAGAAAAAGATAAATGTTCGATTAACAAAATTCTGACAGTCTTTTCAGCCAGCTTTAATTTTACCTGGGATGTTATGATAGGAGGTGTTTACTTCAGTGAAGTACCGTTAGGCTATCTTAGCATAGCCTAAAGACAGATGGAAAAAAAAGTCATGAGAAGACTCATGACTTTTACATAAGGTATTCACATTGTTATCTGCCACTTTATTTATTTGCCTCTGTTCCAGAAATCTTGCCAATATCCACAGATACTTAAATATTTCAGGATATATAATCTTAAAAAAAAAATAAAATAAAAAGGAATTTGGACTGATGGTACATTTGGTTCAACATCGTGCCTCTAGCAATAATCAGTACAGACAATGTTTCAGGAAACACCTTAGCAGCAAGCAATGGGAAATTTTATTCCCCAAGTCTATCATCCAGGTTAATGTGTGTCCTTAGACAAGGGAGTTTGGTTTATGTTTCTTTTAATTGAGTCTTACAACTCCAAACAAACTTGTGCTTTAATTCAGGGTGTTCTCACTACCATGTTAGTTGCATTTTGCACTCACTGACATGTTGGTCAAAGCTGGTACCAGCTGTACCAAACACCAAGCAAAACACTACAAACCTACTGCTCCTACCCCAGAAAGCTAACAGTCTAAGTAGACTCACATGGATAACCTCATTAACTCAATTACATTTGTTCACTTCCCCATGCCTTTCACTGCTTTTGTTTTTGAACCACAGTGCAGTGAAGAGGCATCTGATGGACAATTGTCAGTAGCCTTCCAGAAATTAGGAACCTGAGAAAGATTCTTGATATGGAAAGGACTGTCATCCTGGCTTAGTAAAATAAGTGGGCATTTCATATGTACAGCACTGCACAAGCACATATAAAGGTGGGAAAAGGAGGAGCACTAAATCTGTCAGCACTATGAAAGCAAAGGGCAGTAAGGTACAGAAAGGCTCAGGACAGTGCAGAGCATACTTGTTACTGACATGGGATGAATATGACATGAAAATCTCAATCACAATGTAGCATTACAAGGAAGTGAAGGAAGAATTGGAGAGGGAAAACTGAAGACAGATGGAAGATCAATCTGTTCTATAATACATCATAAGGGAGCATTATCTTGAACCCTCTGCTTCCTGGGTGGCTCAGTTGTGGGCCTAGACATTACCCTTGTGTTTTCATTTCATACAAATACATGAATTCTCAAGCATTGAAAGATGCCTCACAGATACTAAAGTGCTGGACTTTTCCTGCCCTATTGCAGGAACATATAATTACTCATGTTGATGTACTAAGCTTTATTTTCCACTTCTAATGTTACCATTGCTGCTTTTGTTGCAAGATAACATAGTCAAAAGTGAGCATTAAAAAATGAAGGCAACTCTTATCACAAGAACCATATTGACATTAAACTGTAATCTAGGTCAAGGGCTCACTGTGCAATAAACATTCTATAAACATAGCAGAAGGCAAGGTTTGGGGCTTGGGGGAGGTTGGTTGGTGTTTCATTTTTGTTGTTTTTTGTTTGTTTGTGGGTTGTTGGTTTTTTTGTTTGAATCCAGGGCATAGGAAGATTACCGAAGAAGCAGTAATGAGTGATACTAGAAAATAACTTCTTTTCATCTTGTCAGAAAAATATCTTACATCAGTCCAGGAAACAAGGAGGAAAGAGTTTGACAGAATATATGCACACAATTCATCCTGCTTTTTTTCTGCTTCACTCCACTGAATTTACTGTTATTTACTACCATGATCGACTGTTCATTATGCTATTGTTTTTATTCCAGCATCATGTCAATATCAATATCTGATTGGACACAAATAAGCTTCTTCTGTCCCCTCTAAGTCAATACTAATCTAAAATATCTCAAGGGCTGTAACAGGGTTCTAAGCCGTCCAGTGTTGCTGGGTGAAATTTTGCATCATTAGCAGCCTGACACTTCTCCCTCTGATGTGAAAATCCAGCTGTGTCCCAGAGAGGAAGTCAGGTGGCTTTGTGCTAAAACACAATTCTCAAGGTTGTCCATACATGCAGGAATAAATCAGCTAGAAATAGCTGTGAGTAAGCATCTGTTTAGTAGTATACAGGATCTAAGATTTTTCTGAAAATAGAAGTAAAACAATTTTCCTATATACATATACATTTTTTTTAAAAGGCATATTTTTAATTCAACTCCTATAGTCCTGAGCACAGCTAGTTTCTTAAACTGGTAACAGCCCAAATAATTTATTAATAAATGCTTTTCTTGCCAAGTAAAACTCTAACTGCATGCGATATTTCAGACAGACCTTAAGGCAAACCCCCTACAAAAGTCATATATATTTATAAATAAATACGTATCTTGACACAGCTTCCTTGTTCCCTCAGTTGGAGTCTGCTGTGTCCTAGAACCCTTGATACTCCAGTTGTAGCAGCTTGAAATTAATAGATCCTGCCTGCTGATTTCTGAGGAAGTAATACAGAGAAAAGAAAGAAATATCTTGTCCATGACCTAGAAATCTATTCCTTAAACAAATATTAATATGTAGTGTATCTTATGCTTCAAAGAGATAGAATGTCAAGTTACTTAAAAATTCCTTTAATTATAGTATGTGCTTTGAGCTATTCTTATTCTTTGTTGACTATGTTTCATTCCACATTCTCTTCTGGTTCTGTTATGAAAGTAAGTGCAGAGAAGGCCTTGAAATATTTATAACGAGTGTACGCAAAAGCAGTTTAGAGAACACAACATTAAACTCTCCACTAAAAAGACAGCATGTATGCAAACCGCTGTGCTTCGAAGTAGAACACTGAAGAAATAGTCATAAAGTTCTGATGGAAAAGATAGTAAAGGCCCAGGCTGTTGCATGAAGCAGAGAAACCTCCAGATCAGAATGTAATGATTAAAATATTAGAGAGAATTTAATTCAGCGCTATTAGATTGAGTTTTCTTACATTCAGATTTGAAGACTTCACCACAGGAAACTTAGCATCAGTAAGGATTAAAATTTTTAATATTTACACAGTTGTTGACTTCAGATTGAATAAAGAATTATCTTATGTTGCAAAATACAATCAATTAAAAAAAAAAAAGAAGAAGAAGAAAAAAAAAGAAAATGTTTGATCCAGGTTAGGGAGGTACATACATTCAAACTGTCTGCAAAAATCATTTTATATGTTCAGTATGATGAGCTTTGAAAACTGTTGGGCTTTCAGGTATTTTTGAGTAGTTGTCATCTGATGACATTACAGACATTGTGGAGACATCAAAAATTTCAGTAACAGGAATTGATTACAAGACTGTTTCAGAGCTAGCTAACCTCACTTTCTTCTGTTAAAATAATTTCTTAGTAAAACCTCAAATACAAGATGCTTCTGAATTCTTCTGCATTTTTGAGCACAACTGCTTTCTACAGGCACAGAGATATAACTGGACTATGTGGTATTAGTTATTTGTGTCTTTTGCACATATTTCAGACTGTTTCTGCTGCTAGAAGAAATACCCACAGAAACTGGGTTTATATTGTTACTTCATTTATCATCCCAAATCAGATAAAACAGGTCTCATGTATTAAGCCACCTACTTGGTTGGTTATTTTTAAATGCTGAAGGTATAGCTTCCTGTCTTTCCTAAGATCATCCGCACCCTGACATTTCTAGAGTGCTTATACCTTTCTATCAGTTAGGAATGATAAGGATCCTGCTTAGGGAGATCTGTTGCAGATCTTGGAATATTGAACATGAGCTGCTGTAACACCTCATTATCTGCTGTTTATTTAATGCACTCATCATGTTTTTCTTGGAAGATTTGTGTTTAAATCAAAATCCACATCCAGAATACATAAAGCGAGTACAAATTGTTTGACACTACACCGAGGCTATTTTAGAAACATGATATAAGCCTCTTTTGCCAAATTAATTGAGCACTTATTTTTCTTAGTTTACCCTTACCATGTCCCCTCACGAGGGCACACAGGAAAGAAAATAACTTTTGTGATGAAAGAAAAGGAAAAAACCAATCCATCCATTGAAGCAAGTAGCCTGAGTCCCAGGAATATAAGATAGTCAAGTGATACGTGGGCAGCCTGATGACCCTGTCCTGTAGTTATGTAAGTTTTGTGCTGCTGAATCAGGAAACCTCCTGTGATTATGGCGAAGGTATGGCATAGCTACTTCTATGTCCTGTTCCTCCCTCCTACATAAGCACACACTGTAAGCAGGCTAAGGAAGAAGGAGAAGGGAAACAAAGTACGAAGCACTATAGCTGTCATATACTGTAGCTACTGCTTGCTTTGAGAGATTTTTACCATTGCCTTAGAACTCAAAGCCACCATGGAAGAGAAGAAGGGGGCTATGCAGCCACAGACTTTTCTTCCACATATCCAGGAGCATGCAAACAGCTTTGGGTAACAACATGCAAAGGTATCTGGAGACTGGGGAGAAGGAGCTAAGTATTGTTCCCTGTTCTTTTTCAGTAAAGTAGTATTTTAACATTGCATGCACCCTAACTACCTGCCATAGACCACCCAGTGTTTGCTCTTAAAAAACACTTACTCCTAAATGTCAGATGAAGTTTAGAGTACCCATCTAAGTCTACAAGCATGATCAACTTTTTTACAACAAAAAAGCTTTTCTCTTCTGGATTAGGAACTTCATAGGCACTTAGGGATTCAGTTACATATTTTCTGCTATGCTTTTAGAGCTTCCAATTGCTCTGAAAGTATGGGCATATGTCAATGTGTTATGTCTGAAATATATTTAGCTACACTAACACCTTTGGAGGTAAAATGTACTCTCTTACTTTTGGAGGTATATGTCTGCAGCTGCTCCTAGTCCAGCCATCTCCAGCTGGCACACTTTTCTGTCTTCTTCTGTCTTGATGTTACCCATCAATTCTCCAAATAAAATGTGATGCTCCAAATAAGCCTCATTCACATGTGTGTACAGTTCAGTTCATACCTCTCATTCTTCACTGCTATAAATGCCCTCTACCCTTATGTACAGCTGGTTACTTCATGGCATTCTTTCTACTTAGAGGGTGAAAAACCTCTTAAGAACATAAGGCCATTCAGAACTGCTTCCTGGTGTGGCTATAAGCTAAAACCCCAAATTCAGCCTTCTTTCCTGTGAGATAGTTCCAATATAATCCCAGGAGAGTTCCAGATACTGCCAGCAACGTGTAAGCCAGTTAGCCTTGTGTGCAGACAGAATCCTTACTTAGCAGCTCATTGTGTTTTTCCTCATCTCTTAGACCATTTCTAAACCACACCTTTAATAAAAGTAATAGTAATAATAAAATATTCATAATGCAACCTTACCTTATTTCCTGCCAAAATGTGTTCTGATGTGGATTCAGCAACTTCTGCTTGTGTTTAGTAGTAACATTTCCACAAAGACTATACTTACATGAGAGTCAGAGTGTCTGGCTTTTTTGCTCTGGGCACCATTTCCAGTCACATGAACTGGGAACAGCTTGATTCAGATGTTAACAGCCACTGACATTTGCAGGAATGCTGTTTAAAAAAAAATAAATCATAGGCGCCTTGAGAAATTTCACTGCTTCAAAGACTTATCACAAAAGTTACTAAAATGCAGTATGTGTCTTACTGGCAAGAAACAGTAGCATAAGTGTTCATGGCAACATGACACATAGCTAGCTATATAGTATGTTAAGGAGAAAACCATACTGAATAAAGTTCTATCCTGACTTTCATGCCTTTATGAGCTCACTGAAGTAGGACTTGTGTGCAAATCAGGGAAGAATCTGACTTCTTGATTTTAAACAGATGCCCGAGATTGAGAAATTAAATGGGATGAAGTCCACCTCTGGATGACAAAACTGATGAATTAGAATATGTGACTGACACCTAAACATCCACTAAACTCCCTTCCCACTCTTGATATATTTTTAACACATTTTTTAATTTTGTAAAGGGATTTATTTTTATCATCTTAGACTTGAAGGAGCTTTCTATCAGGTTTGCAACATTAGCAGGGGTGTGAGGGGGAGGGTGAGGAGTGGGGAAGAAAAGATGACAGATTTGTGGTTTACATTTCACAGGATTGCAGTAATGGAGACAATCAGAGTTTAGCTCTCATTTGTTCCAATTCATCTCAGTCTCTGAGGAAGTCTCATGTTCAGAAGATGACCTCAAGGGGCATAGCTATGTCCCTGAATCATTGTATTACAGGATAAGAAGTAGCTGGGTCCAGGCATCTGACAGACTCTTATTCCTCTCTAACGGAAATTACATGGATTATTTTAAGCCTTCCTCCTACCTGAGATGCCTCCTTTGCAATCTCTGGTCTTTTAAAGTGAACCACAAAAATTGGAGATCTCGTGAAACCTACAAGGGGCATTCAGAAGTTTTAAAATCTTCTGTGTCTAGAGATCAGCGAGAGGAAAATATACCTCAAACTCAGTTAAATGTAGGTAGATCAAAGCAACACATGCATATTGTCCCTTTATAACCTTTGCATGGTCTGGGGAGCACAATATTGGGGTTTTTTCTCCTAAGGGAGTGAACAAAGGAAGTCATATGGTTCTTTTCTCATTCCCCATTAATGTGGTTCCCACAGCTTTTGCACCTTCAACCAATGAGGCGACCAAATGACTGACAAACCAGTACAGGTTGGAAAAGAAATTGACAGCTGTGCAGTGGTACAGAGCAGTTGTTCTACAATAGCTAGTAAATACCTGCTGTCTAATGCATGCTTTGCAGGAAAAGCCTATACACATTTTGTGGATGTGAGATTTCCTAACTACATGCAGATCACCTTTACCATACTTGTATATTAAGTCCATCCAACCTTTGTCAGAATGGGGCTGATTTTGTATGTTTGGTATGGGCAATCAAAGAAGCAAAGACATTTTACTAAGGCATAGTCTTAGCTGGACTTTTGTTTTCAGAAGCTAATAGCAATCTGATTTAGTGATCATGTTTGTCAAAGATGAATTAACATCAGGAAACTCCCCATTCATATGCATTGTGGATACAATGAGCATGAGCTACACAGCTAATGCTTGTGTTCCGTAGAAATGGCTGGGGTATACAGTAGGTAGTGTTTCTGTAAGTTACTATCCATGTGGTATAGCATCCACACTTGCAGATCTGTCTGATGCCTGCAAATAATTGAGAATAGATGCAATTTTGTCATTTCCTTTGAAAATTATCCTTCAAATATATGTAATTCTTGGGAAAAACTAGATTCGTAAATAACCCCATATATACATTCTAAAATCTATGCATAGTGAGGTAGTGAGTAGAATAGGTGTTTCATTTAGTGTGAAAGTATGAGAAGATGTTACTGTTTCTTTGTCATATTTTCAGTTTAGATTACAGTTAAAGAATTAAATGTTCTTCTATAAATATATAATTTTAGTCAAAAGATATGACATTTCGTTACTCCAGAGGGGAGAATTCCATCAACCTTCAGATGCAGTCATAGGAACAACACAATATTACTGCTTCATAGGATTTCTTCCCCAATGCAAGATTTAAAGGAACAGACCTAAAAAGGAGATTAGGTAGATCACTTTTTTCTCCTCCCCCTCATTGACTGCATCATCATTATTAAGACTCTGAATTAGACAGAACAAAGTCATAACTAGATGAATCCTCCATAGTCCAAAAGAGGGAGACTATCCTGCTTGGCTGAATTAACAAGATTATCATGAGAACATCATTTGAAATTATTTCATGGAGTCAGCTCATGAAGTAATATATGATGTAAATATACTTAAAGGAAGGAAGATAATGCAAGCACGATAAAAAGCTACAGGAGGGCCAGAAAATATCTTTTCTTTAAAAAACAAAACCAACCAAACAAATCCCCAGACTGTTAAGATTGCTTTAAAAATTGCATGGGAAAACTTCCTTTTGAATTAATTTTCTCTATAGATCAGTCACAGCGGTAACGTAAATAGAGATTGAACATGCTCCCACTCACCAGCCTACAGAGTTATCAGACTGTGCGTGGGATCCCCTGCACTTATGATCCAGGTTTCAGTCCCCCAAGATGGGCTATGCATTATGCACATTTACTGAGTCACACATGTGGGTGGATTTTATGTCTACAGCACTGCATGAGCTAATTTAACTGCAGGTGAAAGTCAAAGAAATTGTTTATGAACCTGTTTTCCTCCAATTATCGAATCATTCTACCTTAATGTTAAGACAAGGTTGATTAAAACTGAAGCCCTTCAAGAAAAGTGCTCGTTTGAAGATGTTTTGCGACATCTCCCAAGGTTCTAGTCAGTCAGGAGGGGAAAGTGGATTTTAATTTGTTGTTTCAACTTGTCAGGAAAAAATATATAGCTAAGTTGCCATATTTAGTAGAGGTGTGACATGAGTTTTGGTTTTTTTGGTTGATGTTTGGTTGGAGGGTTTTTTTGGTGCAGGACACAAATACAAACCCAGCTTTGCTGAAATATAAATAGGTGCTAGTATGCATTAAAATCATTGCCCTGCCAAAAGCCATGCCTAAGGTAGAAGTATAAGAGTGGTTTTTTCCACTGTCCAAAGGAGAATCTAGAATGAGGTGAAATGTGAGAAGTTGTCTTCCTACCGCAACAAGCTGTTGAAGGCAAACTAGAAATGTTATTTCTTAGAAATTGAGTCACCAGGTACAACAGCTTTTGTGAAGAATCTTGCAGAAGTTCTTAATATTAAGAAGTCAGAACTCTGCTCCCCTCATGTAATGCAGTCTCCTCAAACGAGCTGATTGTTACAGCTAAGAGCTCTGTAATAGCCTTAATGTTGGCCCTCCATACACTGTAAATGAAATTCTACATTTAGATTTTGAAGGAACCATTAAGTGTCTACCAAGTTCTAACCCTACTCCCATTACCAAAATGGGGCTTTAGGACTGAAAACCACACAACATGAAACTTAAAAACTGTAACTCAGAGAACATCACTGTTTCAGAAAAGCAAAGCAGCAAACAGAATAGTTTTACTCTAAGAAAATACATCCAGTAAGTACACTTCCCTTTGCTTGAAAGTACAGCACAGAACTTTCACTGCTTTCAAATCCTAAGATATAATATTTAATCTGATTTCATGGCTTTGCTAGATGTATGATGTGCCATTATTTGTGATGATCCAGTCTGATCCAGTCACTGAAACTCTTGCACACAGAAGAATTAAGCATTTTAAACTGAGTTGCTGATCAAGATAGAAAAGGATCACACCTCAGTGGATGCACTCAAAGAAAAAAAAAAAAAAAGAAAGGAAAAAGCCAAATTATTAGGTCTACATTTCCATTATTACTGCCTGTAAATGTATCTCACTTTACACATAAAGGGAGAGAAAAAGAAAAATCTCCTTTTT
>WTSP01014001.1:0-17822 GCA_025331215.1 Actenoides lindsayi
CTGCCTGTGCCACCAGCTGCTGCCTGCAGCCAGGGCAGGGGGGAGAAGAGCTGGGCTGGGAAGGGAACCCACTGACCGCAGTCACTGCTGCTCTCATTCCAACCAGGACAAGGTGGCTTGGGGTCTTACTGTGGACACAAAGCTGGGAGCATCCCTGCTGTCACAGTGGGTGAACTTCCCAGTGAGTCTGGAAGTCCCTGATGTGTGATGCTGTGGGACACATCCAACCATCCTCCTCAGAGGGTAATGAAAGAATGGAGGGAGCAAGAAGGGTGGACATTCAAACAGCTTGCAGCAGCACTGTGTTTTATACCCATGCAGATTGCAAAAGTCACTTTGCCTGTAGCCTACTTCATAGTATCATGAATCAATCATAGAATCACAGAATCTTATAATCTTAGAATCATGAATCATAGAATCTTGGAATCTTAGAATCATAGAATCTTGGAATCATAGAATCTTGGAATCTTAGAATCTTAGAATCTTAGAATCTTGGAATCTTAGAATCTTAGAATCTTGGAATCATAGAATCTTAGAATCTTGGAATCTTAGAATCTTGGAATCTTGGAATCTTAGAATCTTAGAATCTTGGAATCTTAGAATCTTAGAATCTTGGAATCTTAGAATCTTGAAATCTTAGAATCTTAGAATCTTAGAATCTTGGAATCATAGAATCACAGAATTATAGAATCTTAGATTAACAGAATCTTAGAATCATGAGTCATAGAATCTTAGAATCATAGAATCATAGAACGGTAGGGGTTGGAAGGCACCTCTGGAGATCTAAAGAAACCAACAGGCATGTGACCATACTGATGTAGTCTTCTCATGCACTCGTGAGCTCAGCACATGCTGTAATGGTTAAAGGGAAAGCAAATTGCCCCCTTGTTTCTGCACGGGTTTGCATTTCCCATGCTGAAGGAAAGGAAGCAGAGCGAGCATCCAGAGCGCGATGGATTGCTTTCCTCCTGCAAAGCACTGCCCACGCTTCCTCCAGCTGCCAGAGCAACTTGTTCCCTCCCTTGTGCTGTGGCCACGGGCTCAGGGTGAGCTTTAGCAGTCCCCCGCGAGACAGGAGGAAGCCACCTCTCAGGGGTGACCATCTCCACCCCGCTCGCTGGAGAGAGGCCCTAGCAGCAGTCGGCCAACCCTACATTTTCTGAGCGCGTGTTGGAGGACAGCCCAGCCACAGCTCAGGACCAAACCATGCGCTTAGTGAGCAACAAGCTTCCTCTGCTGTCTGGGCAACGAGAAGCGGCACTCCTGCCAAAGCCACCCCTACCAAACCCCAGCAGTTAAGACACCTGACAGCCTGAGGCACGGACTGGAGCGCTCAGTGAGGACTTCCCTGTCCTGAGAACTGCTATCAGCCTAGCAGGGGTCCGAAGATGAGCCCAAACCAGTCTTCAACAAACAGGGCCTGGGCTGAGCTTCTGCCAGCATTTCAGCACGAGCCGGAGCGCTTTTGACCATGCCCACCCTGCAGCTGCTCGTGCCCAGCAACTGTCTCAGGCACTTTCCCCCGTGGAATGGGAAACCCTTGTCTCGGTGTACTGCTGACAGCCAGCAACGTCCACAGACAACGTGACCCAGGGTGCAGGACATTTAAAACCACCCTGGGTCATCCTGACCATGGTGCCCATTTGCTTCGGCAGCTCCTTGTCCAGAAGGACACTGCTCGTTGCGCAACCCTTTACATTCAGTATGGGCTGAATGAAAAGGCTGAAACTTCTCTTCCAAACCACTCAAAGGCTGAAAAGGGGTTGCAGTTGCCATCTAACCATTTAGGAGCTGGAGGACTGGCGGGCAGAGCTATCTCCTCCTACCCACTTGTTGTCATGGGGCTGCAGAGGAAGAGTGTTGTGTGACATCCTGACCTATTGTCCCAGAAAAGCAAAGTGCTCCTCAAATTAACCCGCTGCCCCCTCCATGAAAAGCCAGTGCCATCAGTGTAAACAACAAAGAAATATGGTCTGATTTGCTCAGCATCGAATTTTCTCAGTGAACAACTTGAGAAAACATTGAGGTTTTTATTCAGCAGTAATGACAGGCATGTGCTGATGAAAATGAGAGTGTAAAAAATGCTTCTCCCTCTAAACCCTTTTGTGAAGGAGCTATTTATTTGCCAGAGGTTGCAGCCTGAAACAGTTTGAAGGAAAAAAGGACCAAATTATTGTAAACTTTAGGGGACCTCAGAGCCCCAGGGACATCAACGACTTGAAAGCGAGGGTAAGCGCAGGAATAATCCAAGTTTACTGAGCAACCTTCAGCCTTCCTGCACTGTTTATGGCATCATCACCAGTGCTTCCTTTGTCCAGGGAATTACAAAGACTTGGAAGAGTTGCACCCCTCTTTAGTGCACCGGCTGAGATGCTTCTTCCTAGTGAACTGCAGGGTGCATCTCCTCTCCTCCAGAGAAAGGCTAGGTGTGCTCCAAGGGCTGCCTCTGTCCTCATCACAGAGCAAACCACCCAAGCATAAGCAGTGCTTGGACTTCTACCTGCCCTCCCAGTACGAGCCATACAGTTTGACTCTGATGAACGATGGTACCTAGCTGCAGGTAAGTGTGGATGTGTGGATGGGTGCTGTGGGTGTACTGGGGGCAGGCGGCAGCGTGGGGGCCGGTTTTGTTTCAAGGGGAAGGTTCACAAAGGAATCTTCCGGCAAAAACCAGGCAATAATGAGGGGGGGAGGCTTTTTTTTTTTTTTTTTTTTTTTTTTGCGTGGTGCTGTGTTATGTCAGTGAGCCATCACTTGGGGTAATCTTGGCTGCTGTTCCCCCTGTGGCACTAGAGAGTGTACACTTGCTGTCAGAAATGGCTTCACATTTCTGCCTAGAACAGATGCTCTCACTACAGGCTTGATATTTTTTATACAGTTTTAGGTTGTGTAAAGTTCCTTCTCTCAGCTCCCTCATCACCCAGAGTCCAAAGAAGAGGCTGAAGAAACACAGAGGGTCATGGGGTCAAAATGCATGTGGTGTCAGCTACGGTGCTTACCCTATAGACCTTTTAGGAGGACACTGTGGAGCCAGTGTGCTGTTGCTTTATTTCAAGGAGAAAAAAAACACCTGGAAAATACAGCTGTTTTCAGTATAACCAGCTCTTCAGTGCCCAGAGTGGAGCATAGCTTCATGGAGACAGTGAGGTCTTCAGCAGGTGAAGCACAGGTTTAGGTCTTGAAGGGAAGGACCTAGGTTCTGTCCTTGGCTTTACCAGAGTGCAACACAGGTCAGGTCCTGGCTTCTCTTTGACTCAGTACCTTCTGTTAGTGAACATTGGGCGATCATGGGTTTCAGCAAAGGACCTTTACCTGGAGCAGCTGGACATGGAAGTGGGGAGAGCAAAGGCATCAGTTCCCTTTTTTCCCCTCCTTTCTCCCAGTTCTGACATTATTCTGTGCCTGAATATTGAGGTTCTGGATCTGGTGGGATTTTTAAATTTATTTCTTTTTTTTTTAAGAAATCTGGGTTTTGGACTCCTGCCCCTTTGTTGGCTTGTGAAGGTGGATGGAGAAGTATGGGATTCTTTGCAGCATGTCAGACAGTGTTGCAAGTCTTTGTTTGGACAGCTGTCACTTGAGGTTGACAATCTGGCAAGGACAGACTTGCACAAACTTCCATATTGTGGTTAAGGCTGTGATGTATCAGAAAAGCTGGATGTTCTCATCTAGCTGGCTTCAGCTTTGCTTACATCTCTGAGATTACACAGATGGCACTGACTTGCAATCTGCTTCAGGCTATATCTGTGAATGAGCTCCCAAAGTGGTATCTGTAGAGCTCGCTGATGACTTTGTCATCTTTGATCACCAGGTGCCATCACCTGTCTGCCTTCCCCTGAGCAGGGATGCCTTGCAAGGACAGTTGGGTTTGTTCCTTGGAGATCCCAAAAGGCCATCAGGGATACATCCACATTTAAAATTTTCAAAGCTGATGAAGATGCTCAGCCAAGCAAACACCATTCGTTTCATCTGGGAGCTTCTATTAAATCCCCAGTTCACAGTGAACAGTCAGGGTTGCTTTAGTGACAAATTAATCAGAAATATACTTTAACCTACTAGGCTCCTAAAACGTTACGTGGCTGCTTTTTTTTTTCCTGTAACGGGTCTCTGCATCTTCAGATAACTGTGTTGGAAGAAGTACACTGAATCCACACTTGCAGTGCTCAGGTTATATTTCCACTCATGGAAACTGATGGCTCTGGTTTAAATACACACATATATATGAAACATATTTTATATATGCCGAAAATGAGTTCACCCTGAATTGTAACAGAACCCACTCTCAAACGCTGCACCATAAAAAAAAGCAGTCTTTAAGCAGACAGAGATGTAGAAATAAACCATATAGACACTGTGGAGATCAGGTGGCACCAGTGTGCACAAGTTAAAGTTTTATCTACTGTGCAGCTTTAGGAGAAGAGTGGAATAAAAACACGAGTGACATCTGGAGTTTGAAGATAACGGTGGGTTATTCCTTGATTTCTAACAAAGCAAAGAACCAACGCCCACACAGGCAAAATGCTGAATTGATGCTCTAAATTTTGGGTTCAGAACTAACTTTTCTCAAACAGACTTCTAAGTAACAGTAATACATGTGTATATATATATGTACAAGCACTGGGAAAAAATAGTACGCATTGTTTTCACCATGTGATATGCAACCTGTATTTTGCTATGCTCTAAGAACTTCAATCCTTTCAGGAGAAGAGAGCAGGGAGTTGGACTCGATGACCTGTGTGGGTCCCTTCCAACTTGAGATTATCTATGACTATATGCCAAGTCTATCCAAAACAAAAGAAAAAAAAATATTAAAATTATAATTTGGATTGGGTTTGCTGTGTTGCTGCTATTTAAGGTAAGGAAAAGAGCGTGAACTGAAAGCTGGGGCTTAACACAATTTAAAATGCTCTGACCCTTTTCTCTATAGCCATGTGGGGTAGCTCAGTAAGGCCCCTGAAGGTCCCAGACAAATGGCATTGACAATTTTACCCAGTGGCTGACTCTTGGATCGTTGTGGGGATTTAAGAGAGCTGTCAAAACCCCAGAGAAGATGCCTCTTATTGTCTGGCCTTAAGAGGAAGCTCATTTCATGTGTTTGCTGGTTTGACACCCAAGATCCATCCTGCACACTTCTGCAGGGAGCACAGGTACCCACCGCAGGCAAACAGCCCACCTTGCTTTGGCATTTTTCTGGATTCCCCCTTTCCCACACAGCCATGGTGAACAATTATTGGAGAGCCACACGCACCCAGCTCGCAGGAGCAGAGCTGCTGTGTACGGTAAGCAACAATCATCCTTTCCACTACGTGATCAAAGATGCTGGCATTTGCCACTGGAAGGATCTCCTTCTGATCCCAGAGACTGCGCTGTCGCTTTCCACTGCATGTGTTCTCACTCAACGTCTGCATGTGGGACACAGCTCGATTCTGTCATGATGTTCCTGGACTTCTGGACTAGCAGAGAAGTCAGAATTATTCAACTATCATGAAAAATAAATAAATAAATAAATAAATTAGGAAAAAAAAAAAAAAAAAAAAAAAAAAAAAAAAGTGACTGAAACAGTAACAAAGTATTTTCTACAGTTTGCCTTCCCAGAGCAGACCAACTCAGCAGCATTTGTTTCTCATTAAGTTTCTCTGGTTTATTTTTTTTTTTTAGCTCCGGGGATAACTAGACAGAGGAGGGTACAGAAGGGAGCTATGGTCTCTGAATGAATCACAGTCTCGGATATCAAATCGTTAGCCCATACTAAGATTTACTTTTACCCAGACCTCTGCTGTAACAAACCGAAGCCGTAGTTTTCAACCTGAGATCTTCCAAAGTCATTCCTGTGAAGGTGTAATCCCATTTGCTGTAGAGCTGATATATTGATTTATCTTTCTTTGTAACCAGACCCCTCAGCAGGAATCCACAAACAAGGACTGAAGTTTCCAAGGACAGGGAACTGCTGGAGAGGATACAGCAAAGAACTATGAAGATTAGTAGGTGACTAGAACATCTCAGTTATACAGAATGGCTGAGGGAGTTGGATCCTTTTAGCCTGGAGAAGACAGAGGGGGGATCTGATCAATGCTTATAAATACTTAGAGGTGGCTGTCAGGAGGATGGGACCAGTCTTTTCTCAATGGAGCCCAGTGACAGGACAAGAGGTAATGGACGCATACTTGAACATAGGAAGTTCCATCTAAACATGAGGAGGAACTGCTTTACTTTGAGGGTGATAAAGCCCTGGAACAGGCTGCCCAGAGCAGTGGTGGAGTCTCTGTCTCTGGAGACAATGAAAACCCTCCTGGATATGTTCCTGTGTGACTTTCTCTAGGTGAATCTGCCTTAGCAGGGGGTTGGACTAGACGATCTCTAAAGGTACCTTCCAACCCCCACCATTCTGTGATTCTGTGATACTGTGATTCTGTGAAACTGTGATTCTGTGAAACTGTGAAACTGTGAACGAGAGACCAGAGCTTCTATGGCAGACAGAGTAAAAGGGCAGTCAGCTCTCCTATCACCAAAGAAGGTAACAAGGCAGGAACCTTTTTTAGTGTTCATAAAAGATGGTAAGTACACAGGGCAAGCAGGCCGACCGACCAAAAATCTCTTAGATGTTTATTTTCAGCATCATCATTCCTTCAGTGTACTAGCCATGGAAAGCATCTTACACCAGTGGGTATTTTCACTCATTCTATTTCCAGAGTTCTTCTACATGCAATCTCCATACACTTACTTGGACACTAGAAGGTATCTTCTTTTCTCATCGAATACGGCAAATCTACATGGATCTGCAGATCTAGTGTTTACTTCCAATCTACTTCAGCAGTAGCTTGGTTATCAATATCAGAAAGCACTCTAAGTCATGGATACATGCCTTAAAGGAAGGCACAAACAGAATCACAGAGTCACAGAATGGTAGGGGTGGGAAGGACCTCTGGAGAACATCGAGTCCAACCCTCCCTACTGAGAAAAGGTTGCACAGGATTACATTGTCCAGGTGGGCTTTGAATGTCTCCAGAGATGGAGACTCCACCATCTCTCTGGGCAGCCTGTTCCAGGCTCTGTCACCCTCAAAGTAAAGCAGTCCCTTTTCATGTTTGAATGGAATTTCCTATGTTCCAGTTTGTGACCGCTACCTCTTGTCCTGTTACTGGCCATCACAGAAAAAAAGACTGGATCCATGCTTTTGACACCCACAAATACACACACAATAAACCCAGTATTACATCACCTCGCCAAAATGCTACTGAACTACTGACTTGTTTAAGCTCAGAGAGCTGAAAATTATACTTTTTCAGGCTCTGTTCTGGCTAAAACAACATTGTACTAAAGCATTTTCCATTCCCTTCCACGCTGAAGGGAACCACCCTGTTCACTGCCTCCCTGTGTGGCTGCACTTCATGCTACACAAATTT
The DNA here is from genome assembly GCA_025331215.1 of Actenoides lindsayi. Classification (NCBI taxonomy): domain Eukaryota; kingdom Metazoa; phylum Chordata; class Aves; order Coraciiformes; family Alcedinidae; genus Actenoides; species Actenoides lindsayi. The sequence goes on from WTSP01014001.1 coordinate 7,404, forward strand.
GCTCTTCCTTGTTTGCTTTGGAAACTCGTTGGCAGGAAGCCACCTCCAACTGTACATGGCATCTGGAGCTTGGGCTTTGATTCAGTGTGTTTGTCTCGCACTGCTCTGGATGAAAAGGGCAGCTCAGTCAAGCAGGTATTTTCTTCTTCTGTTCCCAGGACCATGATAGCAACCTCCTTCTCCTTTTGTTCAAAACATACCCTTAAAAGATGCACCTTCAGATTTCTATGAGGATCCCAAAGGGGGAGACAGTTAAACTCAGCTTCTTTATCAAAATCCAGGACAAACAACTCAATGCACAACACTCGAATTTGATGACACGCAGCAGCTGCACTTTTTTAGGTGGTACTCTTAATTTTTGTTCAGTCTCTAGTAACTAAATTAAAATGAAACAGAAGAATGCCAAGAATCTAGAAATAATGTTCCTTCAGAGCTTGTTCCTATCTATTTTTAATTATTTTTTTTTTAGCCGGGTTTCTAAAGGACAAAAGAACCTCTGCAATCTCGTGGTATCTGAGTGTTTGGTCCTGTGCATCCCTTTCTTCCTTACCATCACCACGCCAATAATTCTGGAACCGCTTCATGAATTGCAATCAAATTTGATATGAAGATCAAAACCTCAGCGATACAGCAAGATGCAACCAGTTTTATGGGAATAGACTACCAAGTAAAGGGAAAGATTATTAAAAACCACCTGTCATGAGGAGGGCCCTGGCATTAGCTCAACCCATCAAACATCAGAAACTGCACACGATCGAGAGACATTATGAATAGCCCGCCTGAGGAGGGGGGGGGGGGGGGAACCTCAGGTCACCATTTCTATTTTATTGGACACCTGAGAATCCAGCCACGAGGCAGACGTCCCCAGCTGAAGTGTGCTTTGCTGCCTGCCCTGCCGCTGGAGCTGCTCATTCGGCAACAAGCTTTAAGAAAATTTCTCATTCCTTTCATCCGTGTGACTCCTTTGACCTCGCTGGATTCCAGCATCCGCAGCTATCCTTCACTCTTTCAGGCTCATTTCTTTACCTGATGCCTGCTGATAATGGTTAGGCGGGTAGCAAACCAGATAAGGCTTTCTTTCCCCCAGTGCTCACCTCTTAATGCTGGGCAAACCAGATGGAAAACGTACAGTATAATCTATGGTCACAAATTCTGCACTCGGATATCCTATGTAAAAAAAAAACAAACCAGGTGATATATGTTTATCAAGGGTAGGTGGAGCCTTCTTCATTTAATTTATTTTTGCATGTTTTTTCTAAAACAGAACCCTTTTTTAAGAGAAAGAAATTTAAAAAGTTCAGGAAAATACTTTGGTTTGGGATTCTCACTTTTCCCCACATTTCCCAATTCCCCTTTTTTCCCCCCACATTTCACTTCTCCCCACATATTTTGAATCACAGAATCACAGAATGGTAGGGGTTGGAAGGGATCTCTGGAGATCATCAAGTCCAACCCCTCTGCCATGGCAGGTTCATCTAGAGAAGGTCACACAGGAACACATTGTCCGGGTGGGTTTGAAGTATCTCCAGAGACAGAGACTCCACCACCTCTCTGGGCAGCCTGTTCCAGGGCTTTATCACCCTCAAAGTAAAGCAGTTCATCCTCATGTTTAGATGGAACTTCTTATGTTCAAGTTTGTGTCCATTAAGTCTTGTCCTGTCCCTGGACACCCCATGATTTCTGAGTAACCAACCCCTTTTCAGCTAAGACTCGTTTTGTTACCATCTTCTGTTCTCTTACACATTCTTTGGCTGCTTCTTGTGCTTGTTATTTACAGCTTGACTTCAAACCAACGCATCTGTCCCGGTCTTAATTCCTGGGAAACTCCAGTGCCACAGCTGAGCTTCCCAGTTAAAGACTGGATTTCTGAGCATCCCCTTGCTCATTGGGCCTCAGGGGTACACCTGCATTAGCACTTCATATCCAAAGTATGCTTTTGGAACTTATCTTCTGGCCACTCATGCCAACTGTGCTTTTCTTGTCACACCACTATGGCCTCTAATGGGCATTCAGAGACTGTGGGACAAAACCAGAACTAGTCCAAAGTAAAAATTCCCCACAATGTGCCCTGTGTGGGTGTCATTTCTTCAGAACCAACTGCTTTGCTCTACAAAGTCATTTTAACACCACCTGTGGCATGGCCTAGGTGGTCCTGCTCTGGCAAAGGGGTTGGACTCGATGATCTCCAGAGGTCCCTTCCAACCCCTACCATTCTATGGTTCTGTGATTCTGTTTTCCAGTGACAGTAGACACCATTGAACGCGAGAGGAGAAATTGCACCAGAATCTTCACGACGTGCTTCTACCATTTCAATGTTTATAACTAACCCCAGTGCACCCTCAGCATTTTTTCTCTGCTCACCTGACTTGCTGCTGTACATGAGGGTGAGTTTGCTGCTGCCTGAGCCCGTTTTGTGACTAAACTGCTTTCCAAGTTCAAGTTCATTGATAACAGTCAGATATGAGATTAATCCATCTGAATGGGATCCAGTCAGGCTGAGGGGGGTTAAAGCTACGTTGCCTCCAGGGGAATACAATACAGAAAGCAGAATACCAGAGAAAAGTGTTCAAATCTGAGCTTAGCTCTGCAGTTTGGGAATGTAAATATGGCACCTTTTTTTTCTTTATATCAATTTGAGTGGCTGCATAAATGGTTGGGCTGGGTTCTGCCGTTTGCTTGACCTTGCAGCAGCTTGGATGGTGACCCAAGCAGCGAGTTACACAAAATAATTAAAAATGCCAAGCTATGATACTGGTACATTACTTTTCTGTTACACGTGTGATACATCAAAGCCTAAACTCCCTTGACTTCACTATTACTGATTCTGACACTCGTTGGACTACAGCGATACCTACGTGAACAAAACCAATCTCAGAAATCTCTCCGGGTATTCTCGCTTTGGTTTTGTTTTTCCTTTGTGAGTGCTGTGATATTTCTGTGTAATGATATTAATGAAGTTACAAGGCTGAAGACGAGATACGAAGAGGCACAAGTATTCTTAGTGCTACTTCACGGAAAAACAACAAACTCCTAAAAGCACTTAATGTGGTTCCTTGTCTGAGGTTTGTTCTGTTTGAAATGCCACTGGAGTCTGTAAATAACAATTCAGCAAATCAAATTAATGACATCGAAGGGAACTGCAGAGGCATCTGGGTTACACTTTCATCTACCCATGTATGAGTTCCCCTTATATGGGTCTTTATGTTTCTGTAAATTGAATTAGACACAATCTCACAGTGTACATTAGCAGGAATTAAATACTGAACTACTTCCAGAGAAGCTACATCCTCAACATGCCCCCCCAAACCATTTTATTAATGAGTATGAAACAGTTTGTGTAGGCTCAACAGCAGTCCGTGCATCTTTATGGAGATGAGTGAATATTACATGGGAAATAACTCACAATTATAGCAAACACAAGTGCTCATCATTCTCTGACCTCGTCAGCTTGACTTCCCCAGGGGCTCATGAGGTTAGTTCGGGGTTGCCACTGAGATTCACATAACGTAAAAATCAGACAAGAAAGAGAATTTTATATATATATATATATATTTTATTTTTTTTTCCTAGTTTCAATCACAGCAGCAGACAGCTATGGACTGGGAGCCAGGGAAATAGCTGTGAGACAGAAACACTCACCACAGGTCCTTCTCCCCAGAGCTGTGCCTGCTCACTGCAGAGGTCATGACAGCCTGGCACGGAGCTGCTATAATTAGCTTGCACTGACTTGGAGAAGTTACTTTCTGTTGTGGCTTTTTTTTTTTTTGGTTGGTTGCTTGCTTTGGGGCTGCTGTTTTTTGCTACTTTGGCTGTTGTTTTTTTCTCAGAAACCACACCGTCTCTGTTTACAACCCTTAATATCCACCAGCCAAGGAGTCAAGTAGAGGTAGTGCTGAGGGATATGGTTTAGTCAAGGTCTTCTCAGTGTGAGGTTAATGATTGGGCTCGATGACCTTTTCCAACCTAGGAAATCTAGGAAATTCTGTGATTCTGAGCACAGAAGGGGGAAAAGAACACAGCAGCTGGCCTGCCCTTTTGCTTTCCCCCTCTGTACACATGTGTCATGCTCACTAACACCACACTCAAAAAATTTTTAAAAATACAACTCAGTTAGGTAAGAGTATGAAGGAAGAAAAGCCAGCGCCTGTCTCCCAGCAGTTGATGGCCACCAAGAGAAGGGAAGTGACCTTTTCTGCTTGGATATAAGTAACAGCCTCTTAGATTGAAGCCCACTGTGCCTCTGTTTTGGTGGTTCACATTACATTGGTCTGGATTACGAACAGACAGAATCACAGAATCATTAAGGTTGGAAAAGACCTCCAAGACCATCAAGTCCAACCATCTACCCAACACTATCATAACCACTGAAGCATGTCCTGAAATGCCACATCCATGTGTTTTTGGAAGCCCTCCAGGGATGGTGACCCCACCTCTTCCCTGGGCAGCCTGTTCCAAGGCCTCACCACTTTTTCAGTAGAGAAATTGTTCCTCATGTCCAACATAAGCCTCCCCTGGTACAATTTAAGCCCATTACCTCTTGTGCTATCGCTAGTTACTTGGGTGAAGAGACCAACTCCCACCTCACTCCAACCTCCTTTCAGGTAGCTGTAGAGAGCAAGAAGGTCTCCCCTCAGCCTGCTCTTCTCCAGACTAAACAACTCCAGTTCCCTCAGCTCCTCCCCATAAGACATGTTCTCCAAACCCCTCACCAGTTTGGTTTTTTTTTGATGACCACTGCAAGAAAATACTTAAACTACAGAAAGAAAGGACACGAGGAAAAAGGTGCTTCAGTCAAGATGTGCTAGTCAAGGCGTTAACTGAAGTGAACTGGAACTGGAAGGTAACAAGAAGCACCTGGCATTTAATGTAGCCACAGTGATTTTGTAATTAAAGGAAAATAGCTACTGTGCTGAGGCTGTAAATATCAAAGCACTCCGGCCTACTTATCGTTCTAAATCGCAGACTATTGCCAAGCTGGCAAAGTTATATGGACTTTAATGATAACAAAATAGCTTGTGTCAGCATCCACTGACTTTGGTAGAGGTGTCTGACAGAAGCGGAGGTGTGTTGCAGCACAGCCTTGGGCAGGATGAATTACGGGCACGGTAGAAGGAAAGACAAATGTTGATTTCTTTGCCCCCAGCCATGCTCTGTGAGAATGGGAGAGCTTGAGGGCACGACAGTTTGCTCCTTGAATGGCACTTTTTCCATCCAGAGTTTCAGGTGTGGACATGAAATATTTGAAGGAGAGGGGGAATTCTAATCATGTCCAGTCAGACCTAGTTTAAAACCGACATGGTCAATCCTCTGCTGTTTATAGCAGTCTGAAGGAATTCAAATCGACACAAGGTTATAAGGAGTTATTAGCCGCCTGACAGCTTTTCCTTCCAAACCTCATTATGGGAATCTGCTCCAATCTGAGGCCATTCACGCTACGCTGCCTCATAGACAGCCTGAAATGTGAAACGTTCCATCCTCCTTTAGATGCCTCCACGCGGCACCCAACATCCCGCACAAAAGCAGCGTATTCCTGCGTCATCAAAGCAGATCCTGGGGGACGTGTTGGAGGAATCAGCTTTGTCCACTCTTGTCACTGGATTAGATTCATAAGTACGTGTCTCCTGGTGGCATTTCTCTACAACAGGAGCTTTCTGGATGGTTTGTTTTTTTTTTCTCTATCTGTTTGGACCACCACTGCTGCACACCTCTCTATCCTCACTGTTGTTCGCTAAATCACCACAGCTATTAAATTATTACCAGTGCTACTCTGAAGCCCATAGCCCATAGTGGTGCAAGAGGTGCACAAGGGTGGAAAAAAAGCAGAACCTTTTTGCCTGAAGTATTTGTGGTGCTTTCTCTGGACCACTGTGTGAGGTGTGATTCTGTGTGATTCTCTCCAGGCTTCTGCTGGGTGCTCAGCTGGCTTCCTTGTTCTCCTGTGTGTTTGCTCCTTGTGTTTACAGGTGACAAACCACCGGTTTGTGTGCACCAGAAACTGATTTGCTTTTCTAGCTGCCTGAAGATCTGAAGCTCTGTTGTTCCACATGCTGCCTCCATCCTAGATGTGGTGCAAACACAGGTGAGAACTATTTCATAGGGCTTAGGTAACAGCTCATGTAGCAGCCAGACAGAGCTGCCTGGGGTGTTCCCACCCTACCTTGTCCCCAGTGCTTCTCACCACTCATCTGCTGAGGCTGGTTAGCAGAATAAAGCACCAAGGGCTCCCCTGATGTATCAAGTCAAAGGCAGATGATGGGTTGGGGGCTTGAGTTACATGACCAGGCTTCACACAGAATCTCACATGCACTTCTCAGCCATCTCTGCTTCGGGGCAGGTGACCTATAGCAAAGGAACAGGGACAAGAGGTTGGTGGAGGAAGGAGTAGCACAAATGTCACAGATGCATGCCATGTTTGAGCATGAACACCTCCATGTAACTATGTTTTCATATTAATCTCTCAGGTTGGTGTAATGAGGGACTGAAATACAAGCTAGAGGCACCATAGAAAATGAAGGACCCTTACACTCACCCACAGTAAGAGGTGGTCCCCATGCCAGACAACATCTAAGAAGCTAATTAGGAAACCATATACAGTGGAGAACTGGGTAGAGCAGGTAAGTACCCCAGCCCTGGGTAGACCCTGTCAGTAGTGACAGAGCAAGGAACCATGGAATCATAGGATCACAGAATCTTTAAGGTTGGAAAAGACCTCCAAGAACATCAAGTCCAACCATCTACCCACCATTATCACGACCACTAAACCAGGTCCCAAAGTGCCATGTCTACACATTTTTTGAACCCCTCCAGGGACAGTGACTCCACCCCCTCCCTGAGCAGCCTGTTCCAAGGCCTCACCACTCTTTCAGTATAGAAGTTATTCCTCATGTCCAATCTAACCCTCTCCTGGCACAACTTAATCCCATTTCCTCTCATCCTATAGCTAGTTACTTGGGAGAAGTACATACATCCTCGTGGTGAAAACAAGGAACAAAACTCTTCACAATTGTTCTTCAAAACCTCACCCACTGAGTTGTTCAGAGTCCCCATCTGACCTACAGAGCAGACATGGGTTAAGAGCAGCCTTATTGGAAACTTCTTTGACTGGAATCACTCAACCATGACCCAGAAGACTCCCCTTCTTGCTGTAGGCCATACTATATCCTGCTGTCCTTGAGACAGGCAGCTTTCAAAGCTTGTTATTAAAAGCAAGGCATCCTATAAACTGAGCAAAGGCTTATTTTGTTTTTAATTCTCCATGCATATGATTCACCTTGTCATTAAACTGATATTTAAAAATCACCTGCATCTTTTCAAGTGAAGGAAATGTTGGAAACCTCAGAAAATGAGTTTTCGTTGTGAGATCTGCCACACTGGATGCCAGAAAGATAAGGAAGCTGCATTTTCACTTCCTAGGCTAATAATTCTATCCCAAGCACCGTTTATGTTCACTTTTAGCCTTTGACCAAAAACTGGAGTGAAACTTCAAATATTCTCTACAAATTGTTATCGTTTTTCAAAATTACGTTTATTTGTTGGGCTTTGTTTCTAGCAGCAAATTATAGAATCATAGAATCATTGAGGTTGGAAACAAGCTTCAAGATCATCAAGTCCAACTGTCTACTAAATACCATCGGAAACATGAAACCATGTCCTGAAGTGCCACATCTAGACATTTTTTAAACCACTCCAGGCATGGTGACTCCACCCCCTCCCTGGGCAGCCTGTTCCAAGGCCTCACCACTCAGTAAAACAAATTGTTCCTAATATCCAACCTAAACCTTCCCTGACAAAACTTTAGCCCATTCCCTCTTGTCCTATCACTAGTCAGCTGGGAGAAGAGACCAAAACCCACCTCACTTCAACCTCCTTTCAGGGAGCTGTAGAGAGCAAGAAGGTCTCCCCTCAGCCTCCTCTTCTCCAAACTACCCAAGCCCAGCTCCCTCAGCCACTCCTCAGCAGACATGTTCTCCAGACCCCTCCCCAGCTTCCTTGCCCTTCTCTGCACCCGCTTCAGCCCCTCCAGCTCTTTCTTCTCCTGCAGTGCCCAAAACTGACCCCAGTGCTCAAGGTGCAGCCTCCCCAGTGCCCAGTCCGGGGGCATGATCCCTGCCCTGCTCCTGCTGGCCAAACTATTCCTGATCCAGGCCAGGATGCCCTTGGCCTTCTTGGCCACCTGGGCACACTGCTGGCTCATATCCACCAGCACTCCCAGGTCCTTTCCTGCCAGGCATCTTCCCAGCCACTCATTCCCAAGCCTGGAGTGCTGCCTGGGGTTGTTGTGACCCGGCACTCGGCCTTGTTAAACCTCATCCCATTGACCTCAGTCCATTGATCCAACCTGTCCAGATCCCTCCGCAGAGCCTTTCTACCCTCGAGCAGTTCAACACCCTTGCTCGGTTTGGTGTCATCTGCAAACAAGCAAATTCAGCTGTAACTTAACAAATACAGAGCAGTCTTTCTGGTACTAAGTGTGCAGTATGCAAGAGTTAATCCTCAAAAACCCATGAAAAATACACTGAATGGTCCAACTTTGTAAACAGTGGTGTGTTAGTAGAAAAGGAAACATTTTTTAAACCTGAAATATTTAAAGAGAACATTCTGTCACAACAGACACAGGCACTGAGAACGAACGAACTGTGTGGCTGGACTGAGTGCACATCTTCCATTCTGGAGTGTTATTTTAGATGGAAAACAGACAAATTAGATTAATTTTGCCCCTGTTAGCGTTAATGGTGCTGTGACTACTTGTACCAAACTCAAATTTGTCCATATCTCTTGAAGATAGAACCATTCAACTGTGTTTTTTCAGGCCGTTAGCTGGACTAGCTGCTTTAGGAAGAAGAGGTGTATAGGTACAAGCTGTTGGGGGCAAAAAGGGAACTCACTGAGTTCAAGAGAAACAGGCACCATGAGACAGAAAAGGAGGACAGATCCTTGTAGCCTTCAGGGAGAAGCAAAGCGCCTCATGGTTTGGATTGGGTGGATGAGGATGAGTGAGGTGATTGTGGTAGAAGGTAAAGCAAGGGAGATGGGTTGAAGAAATGGAAGAGAAAAAAAGACTTCCTAGGGAAGGCCAAATGTGTTCAGAGGTAGTGGCCATGCCTACAGTCCTTGGGGACCAGGATACCAGTGCAGCAGAGCTGGATATCTAGGGAACAGGGAAAGGCCCTTCCGTTTTGGATCAAGGCCAAGCAGTTCTTAGACCAGGCTGTGCTGGCTGAAATACAACAGGTCTACGCCTGGGCATATCCAAGGCAAGTTCACTATTGAACACAACAGGGGGGAAAAAGAGAATTTAATACAAGCTCTTCCTTCTTCCAGAAGAGAAAAAAGATCAACCTAGTGCCAAATAACCAGCTTCTTAATCTGAAACTTGCTAGGGCTGCAAAATTTGTGCCACTTTTGGGGTCTCCTAAGAGCAAAGAGCAGAGAGGAGGGAGTAATCTCAGAAAGAAGAGGGACAGTTTTGAACAAGTGTCTTTTGGCTTGACTACAGGTTCTTCAAATTGTCCTATTGCATCTGGCTGGTTTGGACGTTAATGATTCAGACATTTCTAGGACTTTCTCCTGAGGTTACAGGAGCTTTATCCAGCCTGTTGCAAAACTAAGAATTTGGGTGTGTAGCAAAAATATATCTAAGTGTGGACCACAAAGTCATAGAATCGCTATGGTTGGGAAAGACCTTTAAGACCATCAAGTCCAACAATTATCTAACTCGACCAGGGCCACTACTACACCATGTCCTTGAGCACCATATCTAGATGGCTTTTAAAGACATACAGGGATGGCAATTCAACCACCTTCCTGGGCAGCCCTTCAGACCTGTAACAGCCGCTCTCTGTTAACCCCACTCCCTCCCCAGTAGGAAATAGAAAGGGAATAAGGGAGAGAGACTCAGCCATTAGAAAAAGGAACTAGAACAGCTCTAATGAAATTGAAAATAATAATAATAAAATGGAATACATACAAATATATACAAAAGCAGTATCAAACCCAACCCCCTCGCAATGGCAATTAAATCACCATCACAACTGATGCTGTGGAACAGGCACTGGAAAAGTCCCAAACTGAGCCCAGCAGCAGTTGGGAACTGTGGTCAGGAGCTGAATTCTGGTGCTGGATTCAGGAACACACAGATTGGGGTCAAAGGCAGAATGGACAGAGTCCTTATCAGAACCTAGACAGTGAAAAAGCAAGGAAGAAGCCAGAATATGCAAGCACACCAGAGAGCTTGACCCTCAGGACCCCTCAGCTTTACACTGAGTGTGGTGTCCATGGGCTGGGGTCCCTCAGGGGTCAGTTTGGGGTCCCCTGTCCTGGCCTCCCCTCCCTGCAGGTGCCGCCTTTGACTTTCTGCACCCCCCCGGGGTTGGTGCCCAAGCCCCAGCAGTGGCCTCGGTCTGCACCCCACCCCTGGGT